>VXAA01003849.1:474459-525103 GCA_013399115.1 Anseranas semipalmata | reverse complement strand
GGGGGAGGCCGGATCCCTGCTCCCGGGATCGGTCCCGCGCACGAATCCCGTCGCGGGGTACAGGGGGAGAAATCCGAAATCGCGAGGGGGGACGTGGGGGGGCCACGCGAGCCCCGCGGAGGTGCGGGGGGAACTTTGGCTGTCGAACCGAACTTGCGTGGAAGTGCTGGCAGCGCTCGTCACGTGAACGAAAAGTCCTGGAAATCCAGGGAAAACAAAATGGGCTCATCCGCTCCATGGGAAAGTGCGAGCTTTGGGAGGGGAGCCTGCAAATTACCTGTAACAACAACAACAGCACAAGCCCTCGAAGCACAGCCCGCCTTTACGCACAGCTGTAAAGTATCAGGCATTATTTACAGTGCTGAATAAATGTAAAAACAACAATAAACAGTGCTGAATTAATCTCTCATGCAAATTCATTCAAGCAAATGGAACCACTCTAGGAACAGATTTAGTTAACTAATATGATTAAGAGAGTAACAATCAGACTGTATTCACAGCGGTTTTCAGGCGGGGTGCTTCGCATCAGCACTGCGCAGTTGCCCATTTCGCAGATGGGGAAATCAAGGCACGCGCCATTACGTTTTTGAATTTTACGTAGTTATCCCGAAAAACGTTGGAGCATTACATGGCTTCACCCGCTGCCAAAAAAATAGTTTAAATCCAAGTGAAAGTGGGAATATTTCAAGACAGATATGCAAAAGCCCAATTTTCACTGGCTTTGCATCTCCATATTTGGCTAAATCTGGAAATCCAAGTTCTCTTTTCGGGACAAAATATGAAAGTTCATCACTTTATTCTGCTGACCACTGATCCGGATCACGATTTATCTTTGAAATACCCGTTGCTCTTTAGCAAAACTATTTCTGTACACTTGTGGAATAACAGTTTCCAGAAGAAGTGACGTATTGAGCTGTTTTATAGACTTCCCACAGCTTCTGTCACTAAACACAGAGCCAACAGATAATACACGGGGTATTGCACTTCTCTCCTTCGGTGCTCCCTAGCTATGCAGCAACGTTACACGGTCGCTCCAGTACCATCACAGGAGATGCTGAGTTTAATAGATAGCGTGTACAACGTTTGGCTCGGTAGTGCTGCAATGACAGTGACAGTGCTCTGCCTGTGCTCAAGGGCTGCATGGGAAGTCTGTAAAGTGGCTGCATGCCTAGGAGAAAACTTCCCTGGGTCTTCCTGCTTTGTATTCCAGCAAATCCCGCCCCAGCTACCTTAAAGCCTAAAACCAAAATGATGGGAAAATTACAGAGTTACAGCACTAATACGCACATTTGTATTTTAAGTATAATCTTCTTAAATAAATGTCAAAAAAAAAAAAAAATCCCACCAAAGTGTGGATTTTACTTTGTTTGCAAAGCAAACCCAAAGTAAAACATGTATGCCCAAGACGGGTTGCACTGCTTTTTGTAATTAAAATGGTGGAATTTTGCGCAGCTGCAAAATGGTATCTGTTTTAAGGACTTTCTGACCACGCTAAAATTCACTGCCTCAAGAAGTTAAACCTGGCAACAAAATTAATATTTTTCATTTTGGCATGGGGGATAGGGGGGTGGGGAAGAGCTTGCTTTAAAAAAGAAAAAAAAAAAAAAAAAACACAATAGACAAACTCCAAGTACTGAATGAGAAGGATGATTTGCTTTTATGACTTGGAATCCCAGATACTCGCCCATGCAAGAGCCTATGTGTACAGCTCTTCTGCAAAGCAAAAAAAAAAAAAAAAATATGCAGTGATATTTTAATAATTCCCATTGATTAACTGGCAAATTATTGTACACCTACAGCCCACCGGCAAGAACCGAGTCCCAGGGTAGGAACGTGCTAATTACAGGCTCCAGCAGCACTTCCAGTTGCCTGTTATCATCTAGACCAGCATGATGCGCGGAACAGTAAAACAGAAGGCGGAATCAAAGGAAAATAAAGTTACAGGGATCCTGATGGTGTCAGCTCGATTCCCACTTGGATCTGCCACCTTTAAAGCTTGGCATGCTCTGCAGGAGCTCGGCCCACTGCCTGGGTGCTCTCACCCTCCTGAAACTCCTCTGAAAACGGAGCCGGGGTGAAAGACAAACACCTGGCCCGAGGTTTAGGACGGACGGTGTGAAGCTTAATCTGGAAAATTAGTTCAGTAAAAAAGAAGTGGAGGAAAACAAGAGGAAGGGACTAGTTAGTCTTCCCAAACATGGAACCGAATGGATTCATGTGCCCGTGTTTCTGTGTGGCTACAAATCTATGTGAAAAAGTGTGTGGGCATAGTCGCCTTTACACAGGTGTACACACACACAAATACCTCCGCATCTCAAAGCGGAGAGCCGTGCCCAACAGGGAGAGCTCCGGCACCTCGGGCTCCCCATCCTCGAACCCAATGTGCCGGCCCCCGCCTGGGTGCTGCGCCCACGCAGGGAGGGAGGCAGCAGAGGGGCGCGTGCCCGCCATCCCCACCGAGGACATGGAGCTGGGTGGGAGAAGGGGGCCCTCAGACCCCACCGGCGGAGACGGAGCTGTGTGTCGTGTCTCCCTGGCCTGTTCCATGCGGGCCTTGGACACCCTGAGGAGCCTCAAGCCATGGATCAACGTGCTGGCTGATGCCTGGGTGCCGTGTTGCCCTCTTCTGGGCAGAAGCAGAAGGGCCCACATAAGTCAAGGACTCCACTCCATCAGCTCTCGAGGACAATTTCCCTTCGTTTCAGGGAGATGCGTGGCTTTTGGGGGATTTTTTCTTCCTCTGCACCCACCAGCATGAAACCCATGGTGCCTACAGGTAGCCAAGATGTGCTACAATAGCAGGACTGCTCAAACAGCCCAAAAATCAATGGTGGAAACTTTCTCCAGGACACAAGCAGGAAGCGAAAAGGGGTAAATCGGGGCAGCTCGTTCATCCCTGCTGCTCAGGCTCTCGCACGTGGTCGGGTGCTGCCTTCTGGCTGCGACTATGGCTGGAGCCTGGGGATGCTCCTGGCACGGGGGCACCCGCGCTGCCCCCCGCCACGCCGCCAGCCAGCACCCGCAGCCCCGTAACGCAGCGCTGCCGAAAGCACCCGTGCAGCTGAGGCCTGGTCCTTGCCTTGCAAAGCCGACAAGCAGCTCTGAAGGCTGCACTATTTTTAATAACCACTTAGTAATAATAATAATGCAGAAAAGAGATACAGCTGTAAATAGGTGTAATTGCTGTATTTATCCCCGGTATGCATTGACTGTTCAGTCTCTGTCAGTAATCAGGTGTATAAGGACACATTTAAGGTGGTTTGTAGCTGTTGAAAAGACTGGAAAAGCAGAGGATGATCTTAGTTAAAGATACACAGCAAGTGAAGAGCTAATAACTAGAGGTACTTGAAATGAGGTTTCTTGAGAATACTGAAGTAAACATGAGTTTCTTGAAAAAATTAACCAAACTACCTTTTCAGGCTGTCCTTTGTTTATACAAAAGCCAGAGAGCAGTGAAGACTTTTGATGGAGTGACCTTAGGTAAAAGAACAAATCTGTTTTCCTGAGAATGCTCGTGAATGACTAAACGAAATGTGCTTATCAAAAGTTGGGATGCACAACAAAGAAACACCAGCAACACCCTATCATATGTAACACACAATCACCAAGCTCAAACACAGAATTTTGACAGGTTTCAGAGATGCATACTGCCATTAATCTCTACAGCTATAGAATGTAGAGCAGCAGATGATTGCAATTTATAAGAAATCTAGAAGCTGTAATTTGTTTGCATTAAATATTAATATATTGAAATAAAAACATATTTGGGAAAACACTGTCCTTTCACTGACAATTTTTGGACAGGAAACTAAAGAAATTTCTTGAATCCATCATTAAAAATATTTGCAAGGCTCAGTATACACTTCCAGGCTTCTTCCAGGTAGGCTGCTTTTTTTTTTTTTTTTTTTGGTTGTGATTAATGTCCTTAATAAATTAATAAATGACATGATTATTTTTATCATAAATGTTTTCAAAAGTCCCTAAGTAGGGACCACCAATACTACCATGTTTCAGAATTTACAGTGCAGCAAGAAGGGTTCGCTTTTTTTAAATGTTTCAGGCTGTTTGCAAACTCAAACCTAACTTGCATAAATTACATATAATGATAATTCTGTACATGTTACAATCCTAAGTATTATCTTCATCTGCTTAATGCTAGTAAATAACATTTTAAGTTATAGCTGCAGCACGTACCAATGACGGTAGAACTCTCTCTGAATAGATGATAGCACAAAAGAGATGTTAAATCTTTTTTAGTTCTGCAGTGTACACAAGGTCTTTGTCCATAATCAAAAAGGGTTTTCAATTTTATTTTGGAACTTTATGAATGTTCAATTGCATGCCGTCTTTGAGGAGCCTGCCCATCTCTGAACAAGCAGACAGTCTGCCTTACCCACACAGGACATACAGAGCAACCTAGGGCAGCTAGAGCTGGGGAAGAAAACATGAGACAAATATACAGTGGTGCAAATCATACCGTGGTCTTACAGCAACTGGCCCTCTAGACATACCAACAGATAGCAGACAAACCGACTTATCATCTCCCCAATTAAGCTATGGTAACCCAGTGTTCAGTGCATGTTAAGTGCCTAACGCAGAGAGGATATTGGCCTGTAAGAGCTCTCAGCTGCATAGTCTGGCTCCTCAGCTCACAAGGGAGAGATTTACGCTTTAAGCACCAGAGGCTTCGTTTTGCTCCACACTGTGCTGACAGTGTGGCAGCCATCACACCATATAGCTGCAGCCTGAGCAGTGTAGCTGGGGGGGCTGCATCTACCCTGCATCTCATTTGGGCACCGTAAGTGCTGCGTACATCATGACCATGCCAGAGGAAACAGCTCTACGCAGTGCTGGGGAGGAGAGGACGAGGTCCCAAGTGTGAAATACTCAGCCCTTGACATCCACGATGCCACAGAACATCTGCCCATTGACAGAACCAGATCATCTTCCAGACTCATGAGAGCCTTTATATACCTTTATATAGCCTGTATATATATAGCTTACTGCATCTCTGAGCATGAAGGCTGCTCTCCAGAATCCCGCAACTTCAACAATACTTCTGTCTTGTTTTGTTCCATCTTCTCCTTGTTTCAATATTTACTTCATTTCTTTCGTTTTCCTCCATACTACCCATACCTACCCAGCACCCCTTTCCTGAGTTCCTTTTCCCTGAACCATTTTCTCACCTTAACAGTTTCTCACTCCACCCCATCTTCCTCTCCTGCCCTCCCAAATAGCGCTTTGCAGCATCAGCCTCCAGTGGTAATGCACGCCAACCTTCAGCAGCGGATATCCGCTGCTGAAGGTTGGGGTGCATTACCACTGGAGGCTGATGCTGCAAAGCGCTATTTGAAGCAGCTGGGGTTCTTCACCCAAAGTGCTCAACAAGTCTAGCTGAGTGTGTTTTCCATGAGGAAAGCTTGAAGAGCTGATGCTGAGGATGGTGAATCCCCAGCAGTCGAGCATGGAAAAGAAAAGGATGAAATTCCTGTCATTTGCCTCTTGCAGCCACCTCCCAGCGGCTGAGGAAGAAAACAGCCTTCAGCGGCACAGAAGACGGTTCTGCGGTTTGTAACATTGGCAGATGGCCAAAAATAAAAAAAAAAAAATCCAAAGATGTGGTGGGGGAGGCTACAGGAGCAGAGCATGGGCTGGGAGACTGACCCTCCAGCTAGACATCAGGCAGGCCCGCAGAGGGAAGAATCCAAGCCTCTTTCTGACGCATTCATTTCCCTTAAAGACAAGCTTGACATGAATTAAATGCAGGTGGCACAGTCACTCAGCTCTAACATATTAAGCAATGTGTTTTTCAAAATTTCCCAAGTCTGCCGAGCAAGAATCAGTATAGAATCACCCCTCAATCTTTCCTAAGAAATAAGCAACACCATACTTCAACACAATCTTTAAGCAACCCTTCCTCCCTAACTTTCCCCCACAAATACACGGCAGGATAGCCCGTCTGTGACAGATTACAAACTAGGCCTGAGAAAGGGAACAGATGTGAGAATATGAAAGAGCTGCTCGTTTTGGCTAGCATTTCCCCAAAATGTTCTAGTCCCTACCTGGAGAAGCTGAATATTCTTTCCACACCCCTAACTCCACAGCCCTGATTTACCTGTTACCCATCTCACGCACTGCTCAACTCTCAGCATATTTCAATTAGTTGAAAGCTTACTTCTTAAAGGACTCAACTGGGAGCACTCAGCTTTGGAGGCATTTCAGTTGAGTGCTAATTGGCAACTATCTGACTGACAACTTTTCTTCTTCGAAGAGAGGGAAGGGCTGGTGATTCCCTCCTGAATTACCTGGCAATCAAATACACGTTGAAATTTATTCATTAACTTATAATAATCATCCCTAGCCCTTCTTTGACAATTTTCATCTTCAAAGCACTTCACAAACAGTCATGGAGACACTGAGGTTATTAGCGCTAAGAAAGACACAACCGTGCAACTTCCTGCATATAGGCATCTCTCCCCATTTTACAGGTGGGGAAGGTAAGGGACAGATCAATGACTGAGAAAATGGGTGGCAGAAATGTAGTTATACCTCAGGGTTGTGTTTGGATCCTGCACAGTGCTGACACACCCTGTTACAGACTGTAAGCAGAACAAGCAATGGACAGACAGGAGAACTGGTGTGAAAGGGAACGATGCACGGAGAAATTCTGTGCCTGGTACCAAGCTGGCATGAATTTGACATTTGGTTCATGTAATTAGGCCTTTATCCTTTAACTGAACCAAGCTCCCAAAGCCTGTACTGCATTCAGCCTGTTGCTTTGAACCTGCAGTTATGCCTTACTACAACACATGCAGTGCCACTCTGTTTCACTTATTGAATTATTTTAACACCAACTCCTAAACAGTATTGGAAAAAATGTATGTTGGAAAATTACATCTCCTGTACAGATTTTTCTGGAGTCTCTTGTTTCCTGTTTCGAAATTGTTCTCCCTTCTTTATAAAGATTTGATCTAAAACTTAAACCTTTGCACTTCCAAAACATAAGCCAAAACCCACCAGGAAATGAAAGCATGCTGAATATGATCCCTTTTGATTCTGGATTTCACTGTTGCAGGTAGTCTCTACACTGTTGTAGATTGTACACTCAATAGATGAAAAATGCAATCGGTTACCTGTGTGCATATTGTAGGCACAACATATATTCTTTTTAATTTGCCCTTTAAAATTTAAGTATACGTTATTGATTTAAATTTTATACTTTGAAATGTTACTATGCTCTGCAGTGCTTGAATTTTGCCAAGGCCTTGTACGGCTGCATAAATGTGACTGAAATAACCAGGAGTTTTGCTTGGAAAATCTGATTATGCTGCAAGAGCAAAATGTTCCAGCTTATGAGGGCGAAAGACTGGCTATGCCTCTCCTTTTAGTGAATAATGATTTTGCACAGAAAAAATAGTCTAAGCAAAATATGTACTGAATAAATCTTTATCTCATCTATGTTACAGATTCTGTTCCTTCTCCATCTCTTACCTTCCAGGAATGACACTCAGTAACCTATATCCAAGCAGTGACCAAAAAAGTGACCACATATCTAATTCAGTATTTAAACCACACCAGACACATCTTATACACGTCTGACATGCACATATCCCAGGGAGCATGGAAAGATGCTGACATCTCTGGAGAAGTGGCGGATCTGAGCTCCCTTGGACTTGTAACTCAGCCCAGCTCGGGAGCTGCTGCCTCTCACGGAGACAGGACGGCACCTACCAGCTGCTCCATGGCTGCAGCTCCATCTCCCAGCTCCTGCTCTCATCACGAGCTTTGGTTTTTGATTTTAACTTTGCATTCTGCTCTCTGTTGTCTTCTCAGCATCATTCCATCACACGGATTCTGCAGCCGCACATCCCCATTTACACTGCTGTATTAACAACCTGCAGTTCAAATAACATCACAATGCTTTGTGTATGAAGTACATCAGCTTGTGGAATTTTATGTACCTTTGTCCATATCTCTTTGCTTGTGAAGTTCAAAGTTTGAAGGTTATTGATTAGAAAGCTTTGTTTCTAATTAGATAAACAGAAAAAGCATCCAGCATACTTAATTTCTGCTTGACACTATACTCAGAAAACTAGCACAACACATTGTCTCTAGCAAGCCTTCACCAGAGCAAGTGTTCTAATGAATATCGCCTTGATTTCAACATCTGGCTCATATTAAATAAAACTACAGATGTGAATCCAATAAAGATAGAAATTTTGGAGGGGACATAAAAGGCTTTAAATTAACCTGCAAGATGTTTGTGTTAATTTATAAAAGCAAAAAAAGCAACTAAAGATACCAGAGGACCTGAAGTCAAACTTTCCTGTTCCTTACCTAGAAAGGGTAGCACAACAATACTAATTACTTTAAAACTACCTAATCCATAGTGTGATATAAAATATGTACTTTCAGACTGAGTTCAGGCATTACAATTCTAACTCACAACCTTATAAGTTTCTGCATTTTTAAAGTTAAAATCTTAAGATTTGGGGCGAAAGGCAAATGAAATTGTGTAAGAAGGGACATTTAGTCAGCTAAATTATTAACATAATAAGGACAATCACAAGGCTGTTCTACATTAACAGCATGAACACTGAAAAATGTTTTAAGTCTTCATACAATCTTTGTACTTCATGTACATACATTGTAATCACACCCCATTTAGTAATGTGTGTTGCATAGAGATCAAAACAAAGGAGGTGTTCACAAGCCTTCAGTTAAGTCTACACTGAAATTTGCCATTAAAACAACATTAAAATCCAATCATTTCACATTTTGATGAGCTGGGTTTAGATTTTCAGAGCTGCCTGGCATTATGGGTCAGGTCAGAGTTAAACGTTGTCAGCTGTATCCAGGTTCACTTACAGTTTTCTAGTGGAGTTATAAAACCATTAAAAACACAATGGGGTGAGGGTATCGGGATATGTATTTAGACAGTATGTGTAGTCAAGTTTATGGAGGGGCCTGTCCATGTGTTGTCTCTCTGCTGATGCCATTCCCATTGCAAGGTAGACAACAGGTAATAAGTATCCGGTCTGCAGTCACGCTTTTCCTAAGTGGTTTCAGAGAGCACATCTGACTACAAGTAAGTCAAAGCCAATTCTTCTTTTTGAAGAATTCCATATTTAAGCTTTGTTTTTATTAACTGGTACAGAGGAAACACTTTAAAATAATGTTCCCTTGTAGAAAACTTGTCCAGACTGATTTCTGTATGTTTACCACTGTCACTTTCACATTTCCCAGAATGTCTTAATTGTAAATATATTCACTAAGGCACAATTTTTGGAAACTCTAAAATTCAAATTCACATGAATTTCCTTGATTCAAAATAATCAAATTCAGTAACTATGGGAAGATCTTACAGCGTTTCTTGTCTAAAGCAAAAGCAAGCACCTGCCACTTTAGGGAAAATGCAAGCTTTTACAAAGACATAACTACACTTGCCCTTACAGTCTCTGAGAGAGTGGCAATGAGGTGATAATATAAAAAAACAGACAGTTCTCTGCCTCCTTTTCCAAAATTTCCACTTCCATGTATTTGTCTTCTGCATGCATCTCCCACAAGCATTCTTCAAAGAGAGTGCTCGTTGAGATGAAGTAGCAAGAGGTGGGACTAAGGTGGGAGACTTGGCTAGTGAGCTGAGAGACTGTACTAGCTATTTCTTAGATTTTCACAGTATATGATGGTGGTAAACGTGGTTAACAACCTAAAATTTAAGTTAATGATGTTTCCTGTAAGAAACCAGGAGCATATATCATGCATACAGCTTGACATCATTTATTGCTAATTTCAGAGTGGCACTTTCATAGGCTTCTCGTGCTCAAATCATTTTCTGCCATTCCTACATATATCATAAGAGCATAGGCTCAGTGGCAACTGGCTGAGCATATCAAGGCAGACACACTCTCTGGTGTGCCTTGTGACACTGATTCTCTAGCTGTCTAAACTGATGTCTCTATAGTCACACATGGCAGTTCATGCAGCTGGGTCTTCTTCCACTGGAAGTGAGATAAAGGGGCACAGAGCATGCCCAGTTGTGTTCCCAACACAGTGTTAGCACACTGCTGCAAGGATCACACATGGGATTCTGAAATACACCTGTCCTTCAGTGTAGACTTAAGCAATGATCCTCATAATGCATTGCTTAACACTAACAACCTGGTACAGCAATGGACCACAGTTAAGGACAGGCTATTCCACAAAGGCTGGAAAGTATAATTCAGTTCAGCCAAAGGTATAGATACAAAGATGCTTATTTTAATAAATCCTAATGAAGCTTCCTCTCCACCATCGTCCTGCCTTACATTCGTTGTTCTCCTCGTTCAAACTTGCCTTTTTCTTTTCCTTCTGTTATGTTCCATTCCCGATTTTCATTCCCTCAATAGCCCATTCCTTAAATCTTACCCTGAACCAGAATATCTGTATCTTCTCTTCAATTTCAAGTATTTCTGAAACACTAATTCTTCCCCTGCCACTGTTTTTAGACCTTTCCTCCTACCCAAGGTCTGCTCTGTTTCAACACTGTTCCTCCATCCGTCACTAGCATTTACTCATCTTTCTTCAGCCCCTTGATAGGTCTCAGTACTTCTGGCAAAATGCTAGGGTAAGCTCCATCACACAAACCTTGTTTGGTCACAGCACTCCAGTGATGTATTGCACGTCATCAATTCCACAGAAACCCTGAAGTACATAAAATATGGTAATGGCTGACAGCCCAGAAGAAACTATCAGATCTGCCGAGATTCTGCCAGGGTTTCATGGGAGATCAGCAAAGGTAAGAGGGAGTGCATGGGAAATCAGAGAGATAGGAAACCTTGAATTATATGGAAATCAGTGCACCAGTCAAAAAGAGTTGGCTTTTTTTGTTTTTGTTTATATTTTCTGAAAAGGAAGTGATTTAGGACAAAGTATGTTTATTTTATAGAAAAGCAAAATGCTTAAGGTTAAAATCTGGTATCAGGTTCACTGTCAATGCAAATATATACTAAAAGTTCATTCTACTGCTACGGTCATCAATCATCAGTATTCAAGCCATGATTCCTTGAAATATGTATTCAAGATGTAGATATAGTCAGAAGAAAGGAAGGAGGTAATGGAGTTGATGACATGATCTGTGTGGCTAGTAGTCATCTCCACTCAGCCCAGAGTTATGTCCATTTGGGTACTCAACCAACTATTGTTCTTCTGTTAAGCCAAGTGGGATATGGACTTCTGTTTCTGATGAATACAAAAGTTTAGTGATTTTTTTTTATGGGTATAAAAGGCTGTTGTGTCTCATCTCGTACATTTTTCCAACTTGAGAACTGATCTTAATTTTAGTTCACCTAAATAATGCACAAATAATGGCCTTGATTTTTGTTTTTACTTTTACCTTGCTTCCATCTTAAATGACAGACTAAAGATCTTACAGACAAAAAAGATCATTTCATGATATTGTGAGTACACGTGCAGAAAGTTAAATGAGTTTCAGACAAACATCTTTGAATAATGAATTGAATTAAAAATCCTGCCTTTACAGATTTCCTATTCTTGGTGAAAATTGGACAATGAAAACCAAAATAAAATGGGAACATTTACATCAAGTAATTAAAAACACATGAGACAGCACAGTTTAAAAACAAAAATCTGTGGCATAGGGAAGTTTCCTATTGCATGTTCTAAGGCATCATTTACTTTCGATTCCAGGTACACGTGTATCATCTGTCCTAAATCCACTTCAAGGTGCAAGTTTCTAAAGGATGTTTTTTATGGCTATGCTACAAGGTCCCGTTTCAGCTGCAGAAGGTCAAACACTGTATAATTGCAAAGAGGGAAAAGACAGGCCACAATGCAGTTTTTGTTTACTCTGATCCTTGCTAGCTGTTCTACAGGACAGCATGTGCTCTGCTGGTCAGCTTAGACACACTGTACGTAAAAGTGGTATTTTATGTGGATAATCATTCATTTTACACCCACAGTCACTCATTTTCACAATTTTGGGTACCAGGAAGCACTTCTATTTTCCTGCCTTCTGCAGCAAATGAGGTGTGTATCTCACAGACAGCAATGTGTATTTTAACCAGTCATGATTCAGTTCTGAGGGTTATGAACCTTTAATAAATCACATCTTCTGAAGCAAGGTCCAAATGCAGACCTTTAAACACATTATTGAAAGTTAGTCCCCATTACACTGATCAGCGTATTCCAGGCAAATACACCATATATTGTCTGACTGACTTCAGCAGAAGGTCTTTATAAGAGCATGTTTAAAAATCAGGTCAGGAATACCTTACCCTGTATCTATCTATACTTCTTGGGTTTTTGTTGGTGGTGTGTGTGTGTGTGTTTTAATCTGATGATGGTCCAACACAAAACACATAGTCTAAGCAGCAGAAACATGGTGTCCTCATCTCTGCTGGCTGTCCTTAGCACTTGGACATTGAATCATGCTCCTTCATCTACGTTATTTGGCTCTCAGACATTTCCCAAAGAAAGGGCAGGGCGATGCCCCCTTAAAGTACTAAGCTATACCCAAGTGTTTAGGGCACACTCCTAGGAACTGGTGTATGGACATGTCAGCCCCTTAAGCAGAGGAAGGCAAAGAAGTTAGGTTTCCCACTTTGTAACCACAGAGCAATTGTATAAACAATGGGTGGAGGCAGCAACACTCCTTATTTGTGTGGAGACAGTGGGACAGTGAAACACATACCAAGAGTGTTGAACGTAATAATCAAAACCAACAGCAGTATACAATAGACCACCCAAAACACAGCTGTAATAGTTTTTCAGCTCTACCATGGAAACAATGAATAGAAACAACAAGCAGAATAGTTTCAAAAATAGCTACTTTTCGAAGTAGAATTTAAACTTTGAATCAAACGGGACAGTATTTAGAAAGTTTTTTGCAGATATAAATTTTGCCACACCACGTCAGCCGTGCTACCAGCACTGTAGAGACATAGACCCTAACCAAGTGAGAGGTTAGCGTGCTGTGTAGGAGCAAGGGATGACACAGGAGCTGCCTTAACTGGATGTTTCCTAGTATTTAAAGTGTTGCATCCAGAAGTAATGGCTGTCAATCCTTAATCAGAACAGCCATCATTTTGTACCATACAGAGATTATTACATAGAAAAAGTATATTAAAGTAGTTTTGAAGTCTTTGCATTTTCATTCTGCTCTAAAAATAATGAGCTTCCTGGTAGTGAAAACACTTTGTTCCGAACCAAATCTGTAAAACTAGGTCTAGGGTAACTTACTGGACAGCATTTCCCTAGCAAGCTTTGAAAGGTGTGACATGTGTGCTAGGAAAAGGCCCAGCTGATCTGCATCCTGGGAGATACATGGGGTGATCACACTTGGGATTTTCAAAGCACCTCTGCAAGACTCTTACCACGTCTCTGCAGGGTGGCCTGCGGGGCCACCTCCTTTCCGCTACTGTTGAATATCAGTACTCAAAGTTTTCTGACTGTTGGGGAAGGTTCTCAAGAGACCATATTCATAGCTGGGTATCTTTCAACCCGTGTGTGAACCTTGCCAGCCCTGTCATACAATATTCACTACACTTTACCCAAAACCTGCACTGAATAAGAAATCATCTATTTTCTCATAAGGTCTTCTAGGAACTTCATCAGTATCGTATGTGTCTCAAAGGGAGGCACTTCTTGCTGAACTGATATGAGTTCCCCTGTTAGGTAATAGGGCATAAGTACTTCCCTTTTAATATAAGTCAACAGTGCTTCCAGCTGAACATGAGCCAGCAGTGTGCCCTGGCAGGCAGGAGAGCCACCCACACCCTGGGGTGCATCAGGCACAGCACTGCTAGCCGGTCAAGGGAAGTGACTGTCCTGCTCTGCTCTGCACTGGTGTGGCCTCACCTCAAGTTCTGTGTGCAGTTTTGGGCACCACAGTATAAAAAGGACATAAAACTATTAGGGAGTGTCCAAAGGAGGGCTACGAAGATGGTGAAGGGTCTAGAGAACAAGATGTATAAGGAGCAGCTGAGGCCACTTGGTTCGTTCAGCCCAGAGGAGAGGAGACTGAGGGGAGGCCTCATGGCGGCCTGCAGCTTCCTCACGAGGGGAGTGGAGGGGCAGGCGCTGATCTCTGCTCTCTGGTGACAGTGACAGGACCCGAGGGAAGGGCATGGAGCTGTGACCGGGGAGGTTCAGGCTGGGTGTTAGGAAAAGGTTTTTCACTGAGAGGGTGGTCGGGCACTGGAACAGGCTCCCCAGGGAAGTGGTCACAGCACCGAGCCTGCTGGAGTTCAAGAAGTGTTTGGACAACGCTCTCAGACATAGGGTCTGATTTTTGGGTGGTGCTTTGTGAAGCCAGAAGTCAGACTCGATGATCCTTGTGGGTCCCTTCCAACTTGTGATATTCTGTGATTCTATGATTCTATGATTTTGCATATGGGCTTTGAAGCATAACACGATTAAAGCTAGAATTTCTGAATTCCTCAAATTTGGGGTGACTCAGTGATTAGATGCCCAACACCAAACACCTAGGGTTTGATTTCACTGAGCTGTTGATCATCTACCACTTGTTCAGATTTCATCTACAGTGAGAACTGTCAGTGTTACACAGACACCTATACCCTGATTTTCAGAAGTGGAGCCAAGGAATAAATTATTTTCCTATCTATTAAAGCTTCATCAAAATAATGTTTTTCCCCAGTCCAGGTGGAGAAAATTCTTTGAAACATTAGCTAAAAGACTATCACCATGGGAATTGACAGGGTTGTCCAATCTTTTGCCTAAGAGAGTAAAAGCCTGAGTTTCAAGTTTCTGCTCTGAACCTGACAATTCAAACTCAAGTCTTCTCTGTATGTTCCCTACACCACAGTATTGGTTGTCATAGGGTGGTATTATCTCTTTCTGTTATTTAAAAAAGAAATTCCATATTGAACCTGAGACTTTCCATCAAAAGCATGGGGGAATCCAATCCTATTAAAAAAAAGTTTTGATAAGGCAGTACTGTCTTGTGACCCTTTTCTTCTTTCCTACCTTCACCAAAATGTTTCACAAAAATAATCTAAATCTAAATTAGCGCTTATCTTAAGTTTGGCAGACGAAAAAGCTCTTCCAGAGGCCAGTTATCACACAGGAATAGAAACCGGTTCTCTTAAGTTTTGGGGAGCCATATAACCACAAAAGACCATCTGCCATCTTCCTGCTGCCCTTTCTGCTGTGCAGGAACATAGCACTATATACCTCCTAACTTTGGCAAGTCCTACTGCTGGGGGAAGGGTTCCCGATGTCAGCTTCATTCATTAAAAATCCACATTCCTTCTTTGAAAACCTTCCAGCCTAAGATCCCATGAGGCAAAGGCTCAAGGAAAAGTTAGACTGGGGAGAAGGGTCCTAAATCCCATCCTTAATGGAGATGGAGTGAGAACAGGAAAAGTGATGTGAGTTGAACAACTCAAAGGTGTTCAAATTGTTTTGAGCATTTTGAAGATATTTAAAGGATTTCTAGGGAAAAAAAAAAAGTAAAAAGCTAGTATATGATGCGACTTGTATGTCCTATGTATGTAACTAACATTTAGGGATAACAGAGCTGGAGAAAAGAAGAATTGTATGATAAATAATACATATTTCTGTAATAATAGAAATCTACAGTAACATAGATTCAAAGAGGCACATCTATTAACAAATTCAAGCTTTAATAAAAACGTATGGACATTTTCGCCTCTGTATTTTAACTAGAGGGAAAAAAAAAGACTAGCTCTCTCCTAAACTTCTCTGCCCTCTCACCCCCAACATCTCAATCTCCAGCGAGCACACATAGATCATGTCTGCCTCGGAACGTAAATACGCAGCAGTGCAACAGAAGAATTAAAATTAACAGATGAGTCCAAGGAACAAAAACAGCTAACAAATGTATCTTGTTAGACTGCTGTCAGAGAACAAGATTTTTATCAGAAATGCTGTTTTTCAGAGGACACCAGGATAATTTCCTCCTAATAAATTTCCATCTTATTGAGAGCGGCTAACATTCTGCCAGTCAGAGGGAATCTCCCAAGGGTACAGCTCGCGCAGCTCTCCTACCACTGGATTAGATGTATACACACGTTTTAAAATACAGTAAGTAGAGAGTACTTATAAAAGTGCATTGGGGTATTTTTAAAAATACACGTCAGTGTTAGAAGTTTGCCTCATTTTAAAACAGATTCGGTACTTTGTTTATTGCAGTCTTTTCCCCTGAATTCAGAGGAAATGAGTGTGCATAATTCCACATTCCCTGGAAGGCAAAAGGAGAACATTGGTCTAAATAGTTTGTGGTGTTGTTTTGTAATTTCCATGAATCAAAGCATATTTTTTTACTGCCTTACCTATAATTTTTCATAAATATCTATCCTTTCCCTTTAAAAATATTTAGAGGAAAAAAAGAACTGTGTGTCATAGGGTATTAGCTGATTAGTTCATTCAAACAGTGCTAATTATAGGTTTAATTGCTTAAATGTGAAAGTCATTTATTTAAATTAGCTGCATCAAACATACAGTATGCTCAAAAACTGAAACATTTTGGTACTGGGAACCAGGGTTATTTTCTGTAAACAGAACATGCAAACTATAAGATGAGAAACAATGTGCCTCTATGTACTGATCAGCAAACTCATTTAAACCCCAAACTCCCTCCTCCCCTGCCTCTGGGGTCGGAGAACAGCCTCATTTGAACAATGACTAATGGAATGCACTGAAATGTGCGGAGGGTTGAAAGGAGAAATACTATTCAAGCCAACAAACTCATTTCATTTGTGATTTAGAGGGGCACTGCACCTTTCCCCTGAACTCCTCCTGAGAAGGAATGAATAGGCATCTCAAGGTTATGTAAAAACTGGTATTTCGGGTGAAAAGTATATTAGTTTTTAGAATAATAAATGAAGAAATACATAAAGGTTTGTTATGTCATAAAAATTCTGCAGGGAAAAGATGTTTAAACTGCAACAAAAAGGTAGCCAGAGCTATAGTGACTATAGCAATGACAGAAAGAGTATGATTGTGTATGAAAAAACATTTGTATTAAACATATAAGAGATGGGCTCAGCTTTTTAATCTGGAAAAAAAAAAAAAGCAACATAAAAACAGAAGAAGAAGAGAATTTTAAAGAGAAAACATTAGACAATTAACATACTGAAGAATGCCTGACTGCCAATCCCTCCATCTTCCTGTGTTGACAAAGGAATGCATATATACATACAGATAGACGTTTATTTTTTAAGAAAGAATTTTTCTGAAGAACAAAGAGATTCAGAAGAGCTAGATTCCCCAGACATATCAGTTTTCATGTTCTGTATCTCTGTTCCGTCTGTAATCAAGTTGTATCTGAATGTTATTGCATTTTTCCAAACCTTCAAGTTGATATTAAGCTCCAGTATTCTCAACAACATTATGGAAGTACACACGGCGGCAGCAGCAGCAAAGGCTGCTGGATGCAGAAAGCTCCTCTTAATTTAATAAGGGTTTTTAAACCAAACGCTATGCACCATTGACTATGCAGGAAAGCTATTTTTTGCTGCAAAAGTTCCCAGCTCATGAATATCCTTGTACGCTCCTCTGTGCACAGCCTCTCTCAGTGCCCCCTTTTCCTGCTGAGAGGGTCAGATGGCCACAGGAGAGCCTGACCCCCTGTTTACATTTCACTGTGCAGATGACACAGTGAAGAATAATACTACAGCTGGTTACTGCTTACAATTATTTAATTAAAAAAAAAAAAAAGCAAAAACCTTTACAACCTGAATTTATATAAATCCATCTGTTTCTGTATCTTTCTCTGTCTTCACATGCAACTTGCCATTTATTTTTTACTTCTAAATTTGATATACCCACTCATTACAAGCTCGGAGCTTCCTTTTTCGTGGGGGGAATGGTTGTACTTCAGCTCCATGCCATGCAGCGTCTTAACTTTGAAAGATTGTAAAGTAAAGTAGAAAAATGTTTTGAAAACATTATGGCCATATTTTAGACAAGCAAACGAAGGCAGGGAGTAGCTACAATTCTAACATCATGCAGCAGTCAGTGACGGAGGAAGCAATATGCTCCTATCCTGGAGTCTTAGCCGATAGTTTCATCTCTAATTTTTAGAGACCCCTGCTCTCTTGACGTACAGAGGTGCCCCCACAGAGAAGCAGGCTTCAGGATGTCTTCAGCAGAAATACACCTAAACATAACAGCATATACAAAAAAGTGCCAAAAAGATAGTATTGCAAATTTGGAAAGTCAGTTGTGGGTAGATTTCACTGAGATTAAATCTAAATTGAGTGGATTTCCAGTGTGATCAGGGAACAGCATGTTAAGGGAGAGAGTTGGAGACATATCCTCAGGGGATTTATGTGGTTATACCTCCAGATGATCCCGGGGCAGTTTGAAAATGAGATACAAAGGGCTCAATTCTGCCCTCATTTACACAGCACTTAACTCTGATTTTCATGCCGTTTAAACAAGAATGTCATGTAAAGTGTCTTGATCATTGAAAATGGTGCCAAATACATATTCTCCAGATTATTGCATGCAATTCAGATCATGGTACATTTACATGAGTAGAGATGGCCTTTAGAAAAGAGGTAGAGAGGTTAAAATAGAGCTTGCAAGGAAACTAATCTGAACTGCCCTATTTCTCAGATACTTAGCCAAAATAACCATGTAAATTACAGATTCTTTATCAGCTTGTTTACAGTTGTAGTTGTCAGAAGAAAGTGCTATTTATATACTAGACATACTTCTTATACATGTCCAGGATACAAATGCCACGTTCGGAATGCCATCCTTTAAGACTATCACCTAATTTGCTAATATATGTAAATCTATAATATTGACAGTAAGATGCAGGAAGAGGGATGCGTCACATCTTCCATTCATCATATGATATCATGGTAATATGTCTCCTCATTCTTAGGTGTTTTAAAAGCTTAGCATTTCCCAGTTACAGAGAGTTATGTTGCCCTCTGGATAAAACATGGAGAAATACATGCCAATGCTGACTTTTCAAGGACCACTATTATACAATATAACAGATACACGGTATGTGAGTCCCCATTAGCTGTGCTGATGCATGCTATGAAGTGGCCTGTTTTACCTTATTCCCATGTTTTTAGTCCTCAGCCACTTAAGTGAACACAAGACAGAGAGCTGAAAGTTGTTAGGGTATGTTGTACTTTAAGAACACCTTATTAAACACCATACCTAAATTAAGGTGTGATACCAACAGTTATGGTCCTGTTCTGGATAGGACAGTACTCCAAAAATAACCCATCAGATTCTGTGAAGACACATGCTATATAGGTATCCTTGAAAATCAAAAGCAACTATGAATGGAGAGGCAAGATAAGGTCACAAGTCTCTTCTCAACCTTTTTTATTTTGTTTATTTTTCTTTTTCTGACACTTCCTTGGGCTATGTCTGTATTGAATTTAAGGTGCCAGGCAAAAAAGCAGGCTAATCCAGCAAGTTCCCTTGTCCAGTTTTATGCATTCACATTGCTGTCCTGGAATACTGTCGACTGAACTAAGGGAAGGATATTACTCTGAAGGTTGGCTCAGGCTCAAATCTTGTATCTGAAACTAAGCAGAAGCCTTCATTTACGAAGTATGGATAGGAAGGAAACTTGGTCTCAAGGCTCAGGCTCGTGCTCAGAACATAAAGGGGAGCCTTTAATGAATCAAAACCCCCTTTGATACACATTTTGACAAATTTCAGTTTATGTCTAGTATTTAAGTAGTTTGTTGCATATTTGGCCACTTTAGAATCATGTTCTGTTTGGGAAATAGATAAAGATAATGCAACATGAATGTACTCATTTACTCAGTACGATGCGCTAGCTACAGCAGCAGAAGCATTTTTGTGCCCCTCTGTTTTCAATGTCTGCAAGTAATGCAGCAAATAGATTGTACGATGCATTATAAATTATATGATACATAACAGTGATTATCATCACTACCCAAAATAATACAGAACATAACAAGAAAATACTAGCAAATATTCAGTGAAAGCCAACTTTGAAATTTTGTGTCAATTTGTTCTACCAGTTAGTCCTAAAATAAAAGAACAGAAAAAATACTATGTAGTCTACCTACAATCAAAGCAAACCACAACACTTCTGTTATAAAATTGCTTAAACTAACAGCCAAAGATCTACTTTGCCACCAGATTTTGAGCAGTGTGTATATCTATGATACTAAAAGCAAGTTTGAAATAGTTCATGGACAAGTGTAAAAAAGGCAAAATCATGACACCATAATTTCTTCTCCAACCTATAGGCTGAACTTGCTGACAATGTTCAATGAACACCCTTTTTTTCTGAGAATTCTCCTTGTGCACTTACAGCTAAAGCAATGCAGATATATGTCAAAGTAAAAATGATGCCCACCAGGACAGGAGAAGGCGTTAACTTTTCTCCCCCAATCTCAATTCATTTTCAGTTTGGATTTGCTGTGAGTTCTGTGGGAGAGATTAGAGGGATTCCTGCTGTAGCAATTTTTCCTGCAAGGCACCTTTATGTGTGCTATAAAATGACCAAAAGATGGTGTAAGTTTGTAGTGAACATATGGTCTTCTTTTCCACATATTGTCTAAGAATTCATACAAACAAAGGACGTATATTTCACTTTCTAAAAGCTTTTTCTTTTATAGTAATGAAAAAGTTGGTAAAAACCTAGGCTAGCAAGGGAGTCTGGTACTACTTTCTTAGTCAGTGAGTACTGACTTTATTTTTATATCTCTAAACATTATTAACTTTACTGACATCAAAGAAGGCTCATACCCTTAACACAATATGAAAAAAAAAAAGGTATCTAGCTGCACTGGCCTCATGTTTCATTGTGCTATCACATCACAAGCTGCTGCACTGATAGAGGAAATCACATATCCTCTACAAAAAATAAGAGAAGACAAATGTATATATAACAGTCTTTGAAAGTTCTGTAAATGCACATTAGGCACTGACTGCATTTCACTAGCACAATACAAGCCACTTTGACAGCAAAGTCACAAAGTCATGCGTCTTTAGCAAAGACAATAGAGAAGACAGAATTTAAAGTTGCCATCAGGGAGCACAAGTGAATAAAGAGTAGTGTTTTTACTGGGGTCTTCCTTTGAATTTTTAAAGTATGACAATATAACCAGAGCGCCAGCTGTTCCCATCAGCCATACCGAGCACAAGTAGCATGGTCATTCCTAAAAATACGCCCATCAAATCATCAATGGCTTAATTAACCCAATTTTTATCTCAAATACTTGCAAAAGGAGAAGAAAAATAACATGAACTATCGCCACTTCAAAGAATTGCACCATGATAGAACGTAACTGGCACAAGAAAACCAGAGTTTTGTGCTTCCCTCGCAGTGCAGCACAAGCGTCCCTCTACGTCCCGTGTAACCTGCTGGGGACAGAAGAGGGTGGGCAGCCCGGCCCCGTGCCCGCTGCTGGCAGCCAGCGCTGCTGGGGCTGGGAGATGTCGCAAACAGCAGCCTCCAGGCAGGCCACGGCTTCCCCAGCTAACTTCTCATCGACCTGTTGGGACCTCGGCATGGACACCTTCCCTCTCCATTAGGGAGAGAAACCATGGGTGGAAGCAGATAGCTGTCTGCCTCCAAAAATTGCCTGTGATCATAGGGAGACCTTTGGGAAGTGGAGGATAGAAGAGATAGGACAAGTGTTTTTGGTTTGGTTTGGTTTTCTGCAATATCTATCACAAATATGGAACACAAGCCACACATTAATTTAAGAAACTCTCAGGTATTGTGACTGCCTTGGTTACGTGTATGTATACTTTTTCATACAACAGAGGCTGTTAGAAACCGTATCACTATGTTCCTGTAATACAACTGAAATCATGGTCACTGGGTTAGGGCATATGCCTCAGGTACGTGTGCACGTATGTGCTATTTCAAAAATACCTTGCGTTTTATTGCCAGGTATAATGACCTTTCACAAACACCAGACAAAAACGCGTACGTAGGTGGTAGCCCTTCAGTGGAACTGGCGGATTACAGCTCATCTACTGGTGTAACATGATACGTGTTTTCTATTTAATGTGTTGTGAGAAGTCTAAACACAGTTAAGATTTTTATTTTTATTACTTTCATTTTCTCCTCTCCCAATGTTCTTTCAGTAGCACAAGCACTGAAAGCTGAACAAAAGCCATAATGTGATGTTTAAAATAGTTACCATTTTTCAGGACTATTTTTTAGGAGGTGGCAGAGATTGAGAGATTGTTTTCTAAATTAAGAGTCCAAGATTTATGGGCAATTTGAGTGGTACCTGGAAAATCGAAGGAGTGGGAAGGAGAGAAAGAAGTAATGGTGTTGTATTCCAAGGTAGAAATAAAAAGCTTTTGTTGTCAAATACTTATTAACAAGATTTAATACTTTTGCTTATTTATTTGGGCAAATACTTACACTTTTTCATCTCAGTCTTGAAATACAGCTTGAAAAAGCCTGGATCAGGCTATGAACGTAACCAACTGATCCTCTGTTGAGGTAGCAACAGAAAAAAATGTCACCTCCCTTGCCCTGATACCTGAAATTCTGCAACTAGCATGGAGTGGCATGGCATACCAGCTAAAACACAAGTCTTACTACCTCAGGTATAAAGCTGAAGGAAATATTTGATATCCATGTGGTTAGACTGCTAAGAGGTCCAAGAAAATATGGACCCAAGGGTTCAGGCTGTCGCTAACTCAGCTCTCCCTCTACCAAGCCCACTGCTCAGTCAAGTGCAAAGCAGCCTGGGCTGGCAGCTAGCTTCAAGGGCTAGACGTATCCCAAAGGCAACCTAAAGCTGCTGTGCTATTCTATAGAGGTTCCTGTGGCAATCTCAGTGCTATCTTGTTACATATGGAGAATCACCTACAGTTGTGCGGGAAGCACCATCACTAACACTGCGTGTCCTCTCGCCCTCTCCCCATGGGAAAAGCTTGTGCTTTGTTTGGTGGAGATTCAGAATTGCAGTCGCTGCTGCTTTTGACATATGCATATTGTTAAATATTTACGTTAGAGAGGACGGGGTCAAAGAACAATGCCTTGCAACTGGAGCAGAAGGCAGTGAGGTCTATGGGGATTATTTTTAATTTCCAGAGTTCATTCCAGTGTGAGATCAGCCCTGGAGAAAGTTTTCCTCTCCACAGGGATGAGTTTTCCCCTTAGCACAGAGTGCTCCATTTTTCAGAGAAATGTAGTGATCAACAAATACCTTCTGTATCTTTTACATATCCCAGGCAAGGCAATGAAGTATGCTGAAGATAAGCAACGTCTCCCTGAATCTGATTTAGAATCTATGGGGAAGCTGGCAAAAGCATCAGAGGACAGATCTGATGCTCTCACAGTAGGTTGTATAGCTGAGAATACGTGTTTAAAAAAGTCTCTGTTCTTGGAGGCTTTTTACATGCTGAAGATAGCGTAATGGGTATAATACATGTTCAGAGTTCGTATAATAGTAACAAATGTACGAGTATCTGAGTGTAGATCCTCAGCTGGAGATGACAGAAAGACTTACATGAATAAACTATGTCCTGGAAGTTTTAGCATCAGCAAAGGATTCAGTAGCAATGTCAACCTGCAGCCTGAATTGACCAATTTCTTGATGTATGCTTTGATGGACACAAGCAGGTAGAGAAGGGACAACTGTAGCCGGTGTGTGACCAGTTGGCACCACCGAAGTGCGAGACCCTACCTGCGTCCTGTGGATCTGGGCGGTTCTCTGCCCTTTTGGGAGGGCAGTGTAACGGAGAGCCTTGGGACAACATCACATCCCAAAATCAGACCTACATTTACAATGCACGCATTATATTTTCTTTCAGAATTATAGGCTTAGTATTGTGGAATAGATGCCTTCAGGATACTGTTATTCCTTGGCCAAAGTTACTGGTAACTCACCACAATCCCTCGTACAGCAGCCCCTAGTGTTCCTACAAATGAATCACTTTTGACACTCTGCTTTTGTCCTTCATCCCCACGTAATTATTCCTGAAAATAATCCCTATCAAGTAAGTAAAGCCTGGGCACGACCACTCAAATTCTATGAAAATGAATATAGCAATTTCTGAAATCAACTAAGTATTTCATTATTTTTTCATGCTTCAAATTTCAGCTTTCCTTCAAATTCACTTTCCATGCCTGGTACGTTTTAACTTGAAGACTTTATATCAAATAGATTATTATCTCTAGCTGTCCTGTTATTTCTTCAAAACTTGCCAAAAAAAAAAAAAAAAAAATCCATATCTATTTCTTGAAGAAAAAAGGACCCCAAACTATTTATTTTAAAATAATTAATTTCAGACATTTAAAAACATACATCCAATTTTATACTTATGCCACACAGTGTAAGCATCTTTTTGTAGTGTTATGTCTAACCATCTTAACAAAGTCCTAGCAATTTATTTTACAATATATACACATATCTTAGAATTTATAGATAAAATGTTTCATTTTGTTTTTCTCAGTGTCCAGAGGGAATAAATAGGTTATGAACTGTCTACAGTTGCATCCTAGTAAAAATCTCATATTAGGAAAAAAACCCTGATATTTTCATTTTTTTCAGAGAACATTTCTTTAGAAGAGTTGAAGCTGACAACAGAGGATTCTGGAAACTAGTCCAGAGCAATAGTTCATCTATAACACACAGAATTGTGCTACAAAACAGTTACACGTGACCTATTTATTACTCATCCTTTTGTCTGGGCAAATATACCCAGTCATATTTCAGTCAGGAAGTACAGAGTATAATTTGTTTTAAACAGAATTGGTATAGGTTTCATGCCTATTCTGCGTACAGAAAATGGCTTGCAGTGTTGCCACTGGGCAACATTATGGCATGAACCGCCATGAAGAGCCCAGACAAATGGGCTGCGAGCAGTTGCCCTCTTTTTCTGTTAGTTTCAGAAATGCACTTTATGGTACTAGCAGCAACTGCCTATTTATTTTAGCTGATCCAAATAATGTATCATTGGCTAATTAGGGAAGAGAGATTTCCTAACAATCTTGCAGACAGAGTTTACTAAATGGTTCCATTTATTGTTCAGTATAGTTAAAATTTTAGTACTTCTGATATAGTACCAAATAGGCTTAAACAACTGACAGCTGGGAAGAGGCAGACTTTATTCTGACTATTTTGCAAGCTTCAATTAAATACCCACAGTTGAGGCACTCCCATAAATAATCATAAAACTCTTCTACAGCAGAAAATAGAGCCAAAATAATGTTATTTCTTGCAACGAGAAGTTGCAAGAAAGTTTAGACTAATTAAAAACAATCCAAAACATCCACTTTTTCATAGGTTCAGGGACTGTGGGAGATGGAACATAAACTGGAAGACAGGAAATGGCCTCTTACACACACGCATACACAAGCCACAAACACACTATTACAAATGCTAGCTGTTGAGCAACATATATATCATCATTAATGCCACAAGTGTATCTCAGAGCCCTTACTGAGGGGCCCACTTTGTCAGAACAACAACAACAAAAGAATATGGGTGCTGATTCGTGTGGGGAAGTCGGTTAGGCTGGAATGGTGAAAGGGACTGCTGCCCTGAGAGGTGTCCCACCTCGCTCAGAAGCTGGTGTTCCCAGAGCATGGGCACACAGAAGTACCTGGCTGCCACCACTTACAGCCAAAACTTTAAACTGAACCATAATTGGAGACTTTTTTAAACAAGATCTCACCCCACAACTAGATAAAAGCAGCCAGCCTGTGAGGGTTAACACCTGAACTAGAGTAGGTTTAAAGCTCTGAAAGACAGGCATCTGTGATCATCTCACAAGGGTTTTGCCATTCTCAGTGTTCTGTCTCCTACAGAGAACAGTAAAACCAAAACCCTACTGTGCGTGTGCATAACCAGTGAGAATTGTTTTGGAAAACCTAGACTAAGAAGCCTGTATATCAGAAGAGATAGAAGATAGCCCTGGACACAAGAGCAAAGCTGTTGGTCTTCGTTTGCATTTATCAGGCCCAGAGAGTGGGAAGAAACTGTGACAAGATGTAAACTCTTGCTTTTCTCCCTGTACCTAAACGGGCAAAGTTTACTTACTTTATATAACTTATGAGAAATTCAATTATGAAGCAAACTTTTTCTTGTAGCTCCATGTCCAAGGGCTTACCTAGCCCTTGTCTTTGCTGAGATTCTTATTGTCTGGGTAAAGTCCTGGAAAAAGATGTTCTCAGTGAATGAAAACTTGCTGCAAACTGCACTTCAGTAGGAAAACAAATAGGTTTGGTCACAAGGATCAGAAAGCAAGCTGTGTATCTAAAAATGTTGATTGTTCATTTTCAAAATAGCTTTTTTACTTTGAGGTGTGCCTTATTTAAAATGAGATAAACCGTTCAAAATGAAATTATTAATATCTCAGGTTCATCTATCAGTTTTAATTATTTGTTTCACCTGAAGCAGACAAATTTTTGTTTGAATTCTGTACCAGACCTCAAAAATCAGTTAGTTGTCTAGCCCAGTTAAAATCTTACAGACATTTCCACAGAGGAGAAACCCAGCAACACAACTAAGAGTGCAGGCAAAATCTATAACTAGTTTCCAAAAGAGGATGCAGACAAATTAATACATGCTCTCCCAGTGCTCTGTATTGCCACTAGACTGTGGCGTCAAACACAACGTGAAAAATTAACGACCAGGAAGAGCGAATAGTGTGGATCACTGTGTCTTTCTAAGCAAAGATGCTCCCCATTCATCTCTGGCATACAAAACTAGCCAAAACTGAGCATTTGGAGATATGAATGGGGAGACTTGAAGGAAGACAGCAAAATGTGGAATATATCATGTTGTAAAACAAGTGACACTCATCCACTAGCAAATTGCCAACATGTCACTCCTAATTTGCTGTCTAGTTTTATACTATCCGTGCAGATAGATCAGGCCATTTTCACTGATATGTGTAGAACCTAGAGCTAAAATCATATTAAATGCAAAAAGCATGAACTTGAATTTCTACTTCTACTGCTCTAGCTCACCTGCCACGTTGTGTCTGGGGAACTTCACCTTCTCCATTTTGATGAAAATATCATCTTCAAGCCATGACAGCTGTTGTAAGATTTCCAAAATCTTAGAATTTGTCAAAAGTTTTGCAACGCATCTCTTTGGATTCTCTTTGTCAAGCATTGACACAAAGCTAACATCATAACTGGCTGGGTGGCCGGGCCCAAAGAGTCGTGGTGAATGGAGTCAAGTCCAGTTGGAGGCCGGTCACTAGTGGCATCCCCCAGGGCTCAGTACTGGGGCCGGTCCTCTTTAATATCTTTATAGATGATCTGGACGAGGGGATCGAGTGCACCCTCAGTAAGTTTGCAGACGACACCAAGTTAGGTGCGTGTGTCGATCTGCTCGAGGGTAGGAAGGCTCTGCAGGAGGATCTGGATAGGCTGGACCGATGGGCTGAGGCCAACTGTATGAAGTTTAACAAGGCCAAGTGCCGGGTCCTGCACCTGGGGCACAACAACCCCAGGCAGAGCTACAGGCTGGGGGATGAGTGGCTGGAAAGCTGCCTGGCAGAGAAAGACCTGGGTGTGCTGGTTGATAGTCGGCTGAATATGAGCCAGCAGTGTGCTCAGGTGGCCAAGAAGGCCAACGGCATCCTGGCTTGTATCAGGAACAGTGTGGCCAGCAGGACTAGGGAGGTGATTGTCCCCCTGTACTCGGCTCTGGTGAGGCCGCACCTCGAGTACTGTGTTCAGTTTTGGGCCCCTCACTACAAGAAGGACATGGAGGTGCTCGAGAGAGTCCAGAGAAGGGCAACGAAGCTGGTGAGGGGTCTGGAGAACAAGTCTTACGAGGTACGGCTGAGGGAGCTGGGGTTGTTCAGCCTGGAGAAGAGGAGGCTCAGGGGTGACCTTATCGCTCTCTACAGGTACCTTAAAGGAGGCTGTAGTGAGGTAGGGATTGGTCTCTTCTCCCACGTGCCTGGTGACAGGACGAGGGGGAATGGGCTCAAGTTGCGTCAGGGGAGGTTTAGGTTGAATATTAGGAAAAACTTCTTTACCGAAAGGGTAGTTAGGCATTGGAATGGGCTGCCCAGGGAAGTGGTTGAGTCACCATCCCTGGAGGTCTTTAAAAGACGTTTAGATGTTGAGCTTAGAGATATGGTTTAGTGTGGGCCTTGTTAGAGTTAGGTCAGAGGTTGGACTAGGTGATCTTGGAGGTCTCTTCCAACCTGAACGATTCTGTGATTCTGTGATTCTGTGATTTCAAATTTCTAAACATGTCGCTACACATCTTCTGTAGGACAAAGTCAAAACTGTAGTGACCAAAGAGCTGTGAGTAACATGAGAGAGTCAGCTCTAAAATATGTGAAGGAAATGAAAAAGAAAGTAGTAAAACTACATAATGAGAGGATGTTATTAAATGTCCATTAGATTTAGGAGTGTTTATTTTCATTATGTCTCTGATACTGGTTTAAAATGGGCCAAATCCAAATGTAGAGACATATGCCTTCAAGAGAATTCTCTGTCTTCAGAGAATTCACTAACGGGAAAGCTTTAAGAGCCATTGAATTAGTCCTTGGATTTTGAATTGATGTATGTGCCCTTTGCATCTTTAAGATGATGCACAAACTACCTTAATTACTAAATAAAACAGTTCAGATCTCAGAGGAGAAGTATTATGTATTTGGCTTAAGGAAAGGGAATCTCATGAAGCAATCTAAATGCCTTCAGGTAATGCAAGTACAATTGCCAGTGAGTTACGTGCCTGCAATTCAGAGCAAATTTTGGGCCCATTTGGTGCAATTAAGTATTAATTACTTTATTTTTTTCTCCTCCTAATAGATCAGTAAGAGAAAAAAAGGCCGCACAATGATGCAGAACCTGCCCTCCTGCCCCAAAATGAATGAGACTATAGTAAGTCAGGCATAGTCTATACTGCTTCCCCCTAAATAACATGATTCTAGAAAACGATCACAACCGCAGTATTTCTAAACAAGCTTCCACAAAATACTGCAAAACATGGTGGTATGAACTTGAACACTCCACATACTGAAGTAAAATTGTCAGTGAGGTAGGGCGCCCATAAATACCTTCTGACAGAGTCCTATAAAGAAGGATGGCAGTGATCCATGGTGATTTCTCTGGTAGCAAGCAGCTTCAGGCTTCCCATGTGAAGACTGAAGCCTGAGAAGAAGCTGGCTGCAGAGCCCTCCTCCTCAGGGGTTCTGCAGATCAGCAGACAAGGCTGCATGAGAAATGCTGTAGCATCTGTGACGAAAGCAAACGTACCTAACAATAAAAGACTCCACTTCCAATCAAGCAGCTATACTGTTCTGTGTTTTTGGAAAAAGAAACAGAAATTCAAGGTTTGTGAGATTCACCCCATAGATACATGTAGCTCCCCTCCTCCCCCCTACTGGGGATTGTTTACCCCAATCTGAAGAATATAATAAGGGCTAGAAAAGCCCCTACTTAACAGGCTGAAAATCCACAGGGCTTCCTTTCTGTCTGCCTTTTCCACAGAAAGGGAACGGGAAATAAATTCCCGTTTAATCACCAAGTCAGCTTCAGCAAAGCAAATGAACTTACTCATGTCTTTAAAAGAGGGAGAAGTTCAAAATCTCTCCTAAACTCCTTATACCTAAATGTGTTTTATTCCAGGACAGTTGCATGCATTTCTTTCTTCCAACAGAGACCTTTTTAATTCCTTATTGCTGTCACTTTCTTTTTATTTAAGAAGTGAAGCTGTGACAGTGAGTGGGTGTGGGAGCCATGTGACGGGAGGTTGCTCAGGCACAGTGAGTGGTGCAGACAAGCCAAGCTACCTGCAGGTGCTGCTGGAGCGGCCCCTGTGATCACCCAGCGACCCACGGGTAGCGAGGCGTTCATGTACCCCCTCTGGATGCTCAGCAGCAAACATGTTAAAGCAGCCTAATTTCTGTTTTTCCCGCCCTCGTAAAGGTAAAGGATGTGTAGCAACTGTTTTAAAAATGCAATTTTAATTTTTTTTCTTTAACTGCAGAGGTTTCTTAAAAAGATAAAAAACATCATAAAGTACCACAGAGAGCATTTAATGCCTAAAGTACATCTTTCCTCTGTTCTCATTATGCTGTTTTGGTTTTGGCCTGAAAAGCCACAAAGCCAGGCGTGTGACAAAGGGAGATGAGGCAGTGTCTGCAGGGGACAGACAGAACATGGCAGCACAATGCTATCTAGGAGAGGAAGCGTGTGAGGGCAGGATTTTCTTTTTTTAGGCCGGTATCTGGAACCTCATTTATCCCAAGGTTGGTTGGTTGGTTGGTTTGCTTGTTTATTTGTTTAGTGCATCTTAGTCTAGTGCAAAACCACGGTGATGTTCCCAAAGCTGCCCCTCCGGGTTCTGCAGGAATCCATCCTGGCAGACGGATCTGCAGACTTGGAGGAAGTTCAATTATTCTCCAGTATATCAACAAATATAACAAGAAATCCCACTATATTCTGAGTGGTGCCATAATAATAAGTGAGGAAGAAAGTAGTAACATTAGATTATCCCCTAGAAAACTAACTCTTTGATCTCCAACATTTACATGCATGCCTTTACACTTTATACATTGTAGGCATTTGATTTCTTACCAACAAAATACAGCTACAACCTTCACTTGAATGTTCCAGAAATAAAATTCTGCTTGATCCAGTTATATGGCTTCTGAGCACTGAGGGAGAAAACTGAGGCCTCAGATGACCACGATGAGTAAATGAACAAGTTATCAGACAAATGCCAAGTACTAATAATGTCTATTTAGTTTAGCTGCTTCTAAATATTAAGTCAATTATGGCTCTGCTATCTCCGCAAGAGTCAGCGCATTATCACGATTTTAATACTTTATCTCCAAACATGTAGGCAAGCCTGACACCAGGGGTTGTGTAGATAGGCAGTGTTAATAAGAACATTTTCACCGCCCTGTTTCTGACTGCAATCTGAACTAAACCTACTATTACAAATAAAATTTGCATCAATTCATGTGAATAAAACTCATTCTTTCCTGTGTCCTTGACCCCCCTAGGCCTAGATTTTCTTTTGATTTTATTCTGTCCGAGAAACATTCACATACTTGAGCAAATGGGAAATAATGAGATCTGACCTCTCGCGATACTGCCTGTCTGGTTCCATAAGTGCATTTTTAGCAAGGGAGCCATTTCAATGGGTGTCAGTGTAAAGGAAATGACTCACTAGGCTGGCTTATAGCTGCTTGTAACTACAGAGACTGTTAACTAAATCCTAAATAAATAGCAATAAATAATAGAAAATAAATCAAGTTTCATTGCTAGCTCTAAAATCCGGTACATTTATTATTAAAATTAAATGGAAGCAAATAATCTGAAAGTTTCTGAGAAGCCATTTTTTTGGAAATAAAAGAACCGAAATTTTTGATAATCATCAAGGAAAGAGAGGAAGAAACAAAGAGAGAGAAAAAGCCAAAAGGAAGACATTTTCCTCGGCAGTAATACCAGAGTTCTTTCACAGGCTCTAAATCACAGAGAACTCAGATTCAGCTGTTGAAAATGTATGTCTCCAGAATACCCCCCTCACCTTTCAAGATTTCAAGCACGGTTTATTCATGGTTGGGAGTAGCAGGAGCAAAATGAAGCAGTTAGAAGCAGGACACATTCCTGGTACATTATAATGCATATTATGCATTGTCTCAGCTTGACTGTGAACAACACACTTGAAAATGAACATCAGCTAATTAGTTGCATGCCATATAGAAGGCTCGAGCCTATTTCATTTACTGCACAAATGATTTCAGACTTTTTTTTTCTGCAATGCAGGAGAGGCATAGCCCTCCACCCCTTTCTTGGACTTGGAATTTTACACGTGACATGCCCATGCATTCTGGAACAAAACAGAAACCCTGGAAAGCCACAAGCATAAAAATCCTAAGAAGATAATTTCAGCTTCCCCCAGGCTGCTGTAAAAAAAAAGACAGCTCCCTGGTACCACACACTGTTTAAGTGTGACAGCACACAGTTTAGTTTCTCATCCATATGGATACCCCACACTGAATTCTGTGCTGCTATGGGTCCTCAAGCTCATCTCTGAGCTAGCTCACCTACACCCCATTTAGTTCCCTTTACACTGCAGTCGAGCCTGCCATATATGTTCCCTAAGAGTACGGTTTTACAGGCTAAACTCCTGTCAGCCCCATTCCAATGAAGCCACCAATTTTGAAATGTAAGTGCTCCACTTTCCCCTGTGACAGACCACCAAAAGGATGGTGATGGTAGGGCAAAAAGTCTTCTGCTCTATCTGCACAATAGCTCTCGTCAGAGGCTGCTGGCTACTGGAAGCCCCGCGAGCGCCGCAATATAAATACAAAGGAATGACAGGGTTCTGCCTTCTCTCCTCCTTGTCACTAATTGCATACTTTCACAGCTCTCTCCAAGCCCTAAAACTCCGTAAATACCAGAAATGTGAAAGTTTCAGGAGCTGACTAACAGCCTGATAGAAGTTGGAGTTACAGACTGGGAAATCGTAAAATGGAAATAACTTGTGACTTCAAGAGAGGCCTTTTTTAGGTATTCCTACCGCTACTGTGCGACTCAGGCAAAGTCTGCAGCAAAGTAATGCTCAGCAGACACGAACTAACCCAGGCCAAGCTGAGAGCCTGGAAGAGGTGTGGTACAGACCCTGCGGTGACCACCCAGCCCTCCTACCTAACACCTACTAAAAGAACAGAAACCAAAATCTCCCCAAATCCCAGCGGGCAAGGTGTGTACTCAGGGAACTTCACTACTAAAGCAGGCCTCACTCTGTCACATGTACACACGGAGCTTTTTGATAAACGTTGCTGAGTATCACTGTAATTGTATCAAATGGCCTGGCATTTGGTTCTGTTGATCACAGAGGTTCAGCAAGTGATAAAGCTGACGACAGCAGTGCAATGAGGCCAGCATGTGAACATAGGTCATACTGGCCTTCCAAGCACGTAGCAGCATTTTTTATATATAAACTGAATAGGGGAAGAAAAAAAAAAAAAAGTTTCATAGAGTTCATAGAGGAACTTCTGACTTGGCATACTTGAACTTTCTTTTTTTTCATTTCTTTCATCAGTTAACAACAAAAGAATTAAAATGGGAAAAAAATAATTAAAAAAAAAAAAGAACTATTGCTGAAATATGGCTACCTGACAATTCTTGGGTAAAGTTATTGGACAATTAAGCTGCTTTTGCCTCAAAAGCAGCCTTCTCTCAAATCAGGTCTGTTTTCCTACAAGTATTGGTACAACAAATAAAATGTAAGCTCTTTCTAGCTTTGCTTGTAATTCATGTATTGGGACAAAAAAAAAAAAAAGAAAAAGAAAAAAGAAAAAGAAAAGAAATATGCTTATGTTATGCTTCAAGAATTTCCAAATTCTCTTCCTATTCCTGAAACTAAGGTACAACCTGACATCAGAGCTGTTTCACTGTTTATTCCTCAAGAATGACAGCAGATTGTAGTTGTCAGTCTGATTTTTTTTTTTGAAGTACTTGTCTTTAAAATAAAATCTTTCAAAGCTAGAAAATGACATCTGAATTTCTTGTCCTTTGATTTCTCTCCCCTTGCTAATGCTCTCAGTTTTGTTGTCATGAGAACATACACACTAAACCTCCTAGAGTGAACCTTCACAGCACTTCTTTTGATATTGTAGATTGGACATTTCTTACTCTTTATCATTTGATCTCTGAAATTGTTTGTTAAGTTTTCCTCCAAAGGAATGTTTTTATTGATTGCTTCTATGGCTGTGAAACATATTTTCTATATTAACAGAAACGTTTGCATTTTCTCTTTGTAAGTTCAGAGATAGAACTCTGAGGTAACACAATTTTATTTCTTCTTCCAACTTATGTCTGTATTAAGGATCTCCTAACCTTTAAGGCAGACATTTTCAAATCAATTATGTTGTTTTTCAAGAGGGAGGCTAGGGAAGAATTGAGAATCCAAGCTAAATTCTATTTACTCCTTCACAATCATCAACACATTCACAAGTGATCGGCTAGGAAAAGTCTGGACAAAATGAGCAGAGGAATATAGTAAAGGAGTTTGAAACAGAAAAATAAATTAAAGAGAGACACTGTATAAGAATAACAACAACTTCTAACCATGATTTAACTGTTGTAGTGATGTTGTAGTGTAGTATACGTGAGGAATAATCCATAAATATCTAATAGAGTTAAAAAAAATTATAAAAATGAACAGCAGCAAATATTATCTGTTACATACTGACGGAATGAGAGAACTGGAAAGTAAAATATTGAGTATATTTTTCTGTATTGTTTATGTTGGATAAAAATTAGGAAAGGTCTCAAGAAGAATTTTTCCCATATTAAGAAGTCTCAGGGTCTTCAGAGTTTTATGCAGGCCTGTGATATTCTAATCACTACAGCTTAACAGCATTGATATTCATTAAAGTAAATCAAAACAGGTTTCCTGAGAGTAAGGAATACAGGATTGGACTCCTGATCTATCTGTTTGAAAAAAATCCTACTACAGAAAAGCAGTTCACATTGATCAGCTGTGATTTTTGTATCTTCTGTAATTATGTCAAGTATAGCACACCTTATCTGGGAGTTACGCATGCATAAATATTGACAGAACATGCTTTAATACAGTCATTAACTCTTCTCCATGGAGAAGACAGAGGAAAAGTAGAGAAAGAACAGCCATATTTTTGCAACATTTTCTTTCCATTTACACAGCAACTTAAATGAAATCAATTATTTTCAAAGACAAAGCTAATGTTATTTTAGGCTTGGACTGGATAGGAGCGAGCAGGGGCTCACACACATGGAAGCAATAGTCAGAATACTACAGTCTCCTTCGGCCAATAACTTGAGCAACGCATTCTGCTCTTCATCTCTTCTACACTAAAGCAAGGCTTTTCCCATGAACGCTTGATAGTTTTTCTCTTTTAGTGTTAGAGTTCAGAGAATGCAACTGCAAGGCACAAAAACATACATATGTTTCTTTTTTTTTTTTTTTTACTTGACTGTATCAGGTACTTGTGTCTACACTCAGACTCATCATAGAGAAATGCTCATCTTTCAAAGATGAAGATGAATGAAGGAAAAGGAATCAGTGATAAGACCTCCAGCACAGAGCCTCCGGTCACTTTGACAGCAAAGGGAAATGTTTGCACACTGAGCGGGGCTGTTCAGTGCACTTCATTAAGTTTGGTTTGTGAAGATGTAGCTCTATTCTTTGTCCACTTTATATTTTATTTTCTCAGAACCATTTCGTTACATAGATTATACAGATCTCAGTCAGTGGTAGCTGTTTGTCAAGTGTTACTAAAGCAATACACTTAATTACACGTGCTCTGCATGTGGATGGAAGGAAAGATGGATCCAGATCTGGGTGTTAGAAAACAGTTCCAACTGGTTTAAGCTGAACACAATCCTAGGTGCAGGGGAAGAAGTCTGGTGTCTTTACTAGATAGAGAGGTTTGGGGGAAGAAGGGTTTACTTTAGGCTTATGCTTCAATAGCGCAATATTCTATAGCTTAAAATTCTATAGCATGAATCTCTGACCCACACAGGCAAGGATTTTCAAAGCTTTTTTTTTTTTTTTTTTGCCACCAAACAAACTCACAAAACACTGTAGACATGAAGAATTGTGTTACAGCCCCTTCCAAGTATCAGTTATTTTTATAATAATTACAAAATTATGAAACCTTCTTTTGTGGTAAGAATGTGGCTCCCTGGTGAGAGTTTTAAAGACGAAGACATTAGAAACATTTGCAGTCACTTCATTGATTTTTAAAAGAAACCTAAACAATGCAATTCTGTCAGCTAATTAAAATGGTTCTTTCCAGTTGCACTGAATTTCTTTTGGAGGATCATTACTTTCCTTGCAGCAAATTTTGGTACTTTGTTTTAAGGTTTCAGATGAAGGGAAGAAAAGTTGAGTGGAGACATAAAGCTATGCAGCAACACCAGCATACACAGGAGCATGGACCTTTTGGGTACAGACAGTTAGAGCAAATACCATCAACTGAGCAAGGGCTTGAATGTTTTCTGATGAAAAAGTTAGTCTTATAGACTAGTATTTCTAGAAAGAATAATATCATAAACTATACAAATAAAGGCAGTGATATTTATCTATCTTCTTATGTCACATATTAAAAAGAAATAGTTCTGAAGAATAAAGTTTACAGTTCCAGTTACCCACTCTACATGTGACAGCTTATGACCCTGGCATTGTGCAGTACTTGCTAATATTATTTCCTACTGGTATTCCCTAGGCACAAATGTGATTAAAAAGACTTCTCAAAGGTCACTGGGCAGAACATCTATTCTCTGTCCTAAGACATGAATTACAGAAAAATAGAGCAGCAAAGAGGACGACTGAACCACTGACACAACAGAGGTACAGGACTTCACAGACCTGAACTCAGCTCTTCTCTGCTCTGGCAAGACAGACATGGCCAAATTTTTCAGATGCAGTTAAATGTCTATTAAGTCTTCAATGTGCCTAACCATTTCAGCATTAAAAAAAAAAAAAAATCCCATTTGATCCCATTTGATATTCCTTTGCTTTGTCAAGTGTCTAGACATCTCTGGAAACCTGTTACTTAGTCTCTGGGAGGGATCATGACTCTACCCGGTTTAGTTGCTGAGACTCCTGAACAGTCATTTCAGAAACTCTAGAGTACAAGTCAGCATGGCTAAGCTAACAGCCTAACTTTTTTACAGCCCATACTGGGATTCAAGGCAACAAAATGAGGCTAAACTTAGACAATTAAAGCTGGACAGTATGAATGACATTCAGGTTTCAAAATAGAGCTAATACTTTTCCAGAGAATCCCTCGGGCAGATTCACACATTAAACAGTATGAAGCTCTGATTTTATGGTAATGGGAACCATGAAAATAGACAAAGATAAATAACCACTTTTGAGGAGTGTGTTCCATGAATATCTTAAATATAAAGGCAATGATCTTATTATAATATTTTAAAAATATATTAAAAGGTTAACCTTGTATGATAGCACCAAAAATTATGATTTTTTAGGTTATCAAGTTGACAGCTCTGGATTGGAAGTGAATTTATTAATGCAATAACAATTACAACAATCAAATTTCTGACATTCCTAAGCACTGGGGGCCGAGCAAATAAAACCATTCACAGTTCCAGCATTCCCTGGCGCTCCCTAGTTTTGTGCAGAGCTGTTCAGGAGTCCTTGACCTGCACTCTTGGCTTACTAAACTTTGCTAAGATACTTGTAGAGACAGACAGATTGTGTCTATGCCTGTGCCAAAGCTCAGCAACCAGCTAGGCTATCGTCCTCCTGTTAATGGACAGTTGACTATAACTGCTTATTTTTTCTTAAGTGTATAAGCTAGAGACAGCAAAGATGAGACAAAGAGACTGTCTCAGATGAAATCAGATGTGACCTTTTCAAAATGGGGAGCATTTCCATGGTTTTAATTAGAAGCCTAGGAACAAGAGTTAAGTAAGCTTGAAGATACCTGCTCTTTCAGCTGAGCCTAGTGAGCTGGTAGGAAACTTTTAGAAGTCTGCCTGCTTTACAGCACATAGGTTTTATAACCTCTCACTCCATTAAAAAAATAAATAAATGAGAAGCCCCAAGGCAGCCACGTATTTAGAAGCAATGAAAACCCAACCTGTCTACCTTGAAAGCATTTAAAGGCAAATGTATTTGAGTTTACAATCCAGAAATGAAAGCACAGCAAGAATGAATTAAAACATTGTTACTTTGCTCTAATCTATGTTGCTCCTCATAGCACAAGTCTGAGGATGGAGAATTCACTGTTTCTTAATATTAATAAAAATGATGAAGGTCAGTGTAACAAAATAAGCTAGTGTTGTGACAAACCTATCTTATTACAACATCAAACTATGTAAAACCACAATGGACCATTCCAGGGGAGTCAAAGACAATTAGTTGTATGAGAAAAACTACCAGACTATAAAACAGACAAGCCTGTGAATTTATGGAATTGGTTCAAAGATTAAAGAAACTGCAACACAGTGTGGGGACAAGGCATAAAGTGAGCTAGTTTAGAAAAACTCCAAGAGAACTGGGAAGTTCATGCCCAGTTTCAAACCTTAACAAAGTTTAGGAGTTCTTCTTTTCAGTTTTAGACTGCTTCTCTTTCTAGAAATAACATCATGCTGCTAACACCTAACTTACAGTTTATTTCGGAAAATTAACCATCAGTACCAAGAGCAGGATCTTCTCTTTCTCCCTGTTGGGTCCCTTTAGTTTCAATGTGAATCGTGGAATGGAAAGATGATAACCTAGTCTGAAAGTATAACCATTTCTGAGCCTTAATTGTAGATTGAACCGCTCACTTAAAAAAATGTAAAAAATATGTCTCTACCTCTTTGTTTCAGTGGCCACTGTCAGATACATAGATATGTCTTAAGATGCAGGTCAGACATAGAAAAGTTACTATTTTTGCTATGCTTGTAATATACAGCACAAGGCATGAATGATCACAAAGCAAACTCAACCACAGACATTTTTAATAAGCACTTATTAATTGCAAAAATGTGTTAACCCGTGTCTATCTACAGTCTTGAGATCATACAGTGTAGACTTGAATCACTTTCGTTATAGAAGTACTAGGTGAATAGAAGATTAAGCTAAAACAAGGTAGATCACTAATACATAAGATCAAAATACATAAGATTTATGTACCTGTATCCCCATGCGTGTTTTTAAAATACATTTTATGTACGTATTAGTTGTCGCCTCTCACTCCTGGCAAGCATCCAGCATTGCCTGCCTGTAGGAAATGCTAAGCAACCCCTACCCCCACCCCTGAATATCTACTTGGTATAGGAGGATCATTAGCAACATAGTAGGAACTACAACAATATGCTTCATATTAAGGACTCATCAGCTTCAAAGATACTCTTGAAAATGTGAATTGAACACTTACGTTACATGCTTTGGAAGTTCTGCTCTGTGTCTCTTAATCATCATCAAAGTTACCCTAGAAAAATATTTCTCCCAATTTTAGATCAGTATTAGAACAAAAAAGATTTTGTACAATATTTTAAAGACATTAAAGAGCATTTCCTTGCATAAAACCTAGCTTGTTATAATACTGGTTTTTGTGTTCTACATTTCTAACAATATTCATAAGCTTTTTTATCGAGAATGAGGGAAGAAAACATTGTGGGGCAATGTAGCTTACAATGTAGCTTGCAACGTAAGACAATCCATTATTGGAACTCCTTTGGATTCTCTTTGTTAATTTTTTTGAGCTAAGCAACTCATCTAGATCAAAACACGGAATCTGCTGTACTGCTTCATAAAAGAAACGTGGTTTCTTGTGTCTTCTACCTGTACTTCTCTCACTTGTCCATGTTGCCATCAATCAAAGAGTGAACTTTGTAGAGGTTAGTTTTGAGTTTCTCCCACTTCTTTCTACTCTCCGTACATGAATGTCTAGCAGACATTAAAATACTGAACAATCAAAAGAAAGACTTTTTCATGCCAATTAAAATATGGAGGAACTCAAAGTTTTTGAAGGCAGCCCTTTCTCACAAGACTTCTGTTCTAAATGATGAGCTCAGCTAGAAAATGAATCTTCTTGTAAAATTTAGGAGACAAGTACCCTGCTTTGTGGCATTTTACCTAACATAAAGAGGCATTCACCTGGATCAATTGGGTATGCCAAACATAACAGAAAGATATTTATTGGTGTATAAAGAACAGATTTGCTAAGATGGTTAAAATAAAGATACTCATTTAATGGGATTTACAAAAAGAGATTCTGCCCAATATCAAATGGAGTTGAGAGAGTTAGATATCAAGCCTAATTTTACAAATCTCATCAGAGATCTGTTTCCACACAGAAAAACTAATCTTAAATCCTTCTTTGCTATGTTTTATCAAAACATATATCACCCTACATTTTTCAAAATTAAATTCTTGGGGTTTATTTTCTAAATACAGGGTCATTGTTGCTTTGGTAGTTTGTAGTATTGTGGACACCTATTAGATGGCATTGCCTCTATTTTCAGCAAGGGAATCTGATAAAATCTGTATTCTACATTAGCTGCAAAGGGACACAGAGGGATATAGGAGAAAGCCAGCAATGTCATATTAAAACTCCTTTAAGTGAATATCTAATTTAGGTAACTTTCAAAAAATTGCATCTGAAAAAAATGTCAGCGTTATTTAGCTTAAGATGGGAAGCTGAACAGAAATTTAAATGACAGGGGTCTTTTTACAAAAAGATAGTGCCATTTTTTAGCAGAGACATTTCTCTTCACAAGTTTTTCAAATTATATGTTCTTGTGAAGGATGTTAAATGTCTGGGTTGTAAATTTCAAATTGTCACTGCATGATGAACTCCAAGATGAGGAAGGAAGGAAAGAATTACTTGTTTTTAATTCAGGCTGAACATAAGCTATTGAAAATTCATATTTCATTTGCGGATTTTGCTCTACATTCACAGGAGCTGGAAGTGCTACTTCTAGGCTCAGTAGCAGAAATACACCAGAAAAAAAATCTGAGTTATGTTGCTATTATTTCACCATTTTGAGGTAAAAAATAGAGTTAGATGAAACTGAGAATTTCCAATTTTTAAGAATTTTTCAAAAAATAATTTTTAATGTCTGCTTGGTGTTAAACAAAATCTTCTTTACTAATAAACTCCAGTTATTTAGCTCAGTATAACTGGTGCACAATGCATAGCACCAAAGCAAATTAGTGTTCCAGCACAACAAGTTACACTCATTCTGCTAGGACTGTATTGAGAACTTTTAAAATGAAAATTCATCAGAAGCAGCTGATTTCCCATGCAAAGTTTCATTCTGACAAAACAGTTTCAAAGAGAAAAACTCTTGGCCAGCTCTACAAAGACCGCCAGGCAGCCATGCTGACACAACACAATGAGATTCCACCTAAAATTTTACATCTGTAAAGACTATGAAGAGTGTGTAACATCAGCATGTTAAGCACTTGCTCCAAAATCTGGAGCATAACCTGGTTTTGCAATACAGTAAGTTGCAGACATTTGACACGGAAATGAGAAGGGCAGATTTTCCTTAAGGATCATAAGGACAGTTTTGATAAAAATGTCTGTCAGGGGTCTGCACCATCAGGATCAGACTTAAAAATGTTTAACAGTTCAGAGAACTCTTCCTCTACACCGCTCAGTCAACCCATTCTATGGCTTTGGGCAAACACGATCTTACTGTTCCTCAAGCTACCCACAGCCATTCCTTCTCTAGCTGCTGTAAAGCTCATTTAGCTTTTCTAAAGGACTTTGAATCTCCTGAAAAAAGATGCAAGCTATTGCATGCAGTCCAAATCGATCTTGGCTCAAGAGCTGTTTGTCTTGGAAACAGTGAAATGTCCAGGCATGTTACTGCAAAAGCCCCATTCTTTGCAAGAGATTCAAAACAAAGTACTGCAGTAACATGGAGAAAGCAGCTAGTTTATTCTCTTGATTGTCTTGATAAGAGAAGTTGTAATTACTCTGCCAATAACAGGAGCTGATAGAAGAGAGGAAAAAAATGGTTACTGTCAGCAAGAGAAATAAATCCCAATTTACCACCATAGGAAAAAGTGATGGAGAGACTTCTGATGGATTAACCAATGCCTCTTTACCCTCACTCTTCTTAGACACAACACAGAGCAATGTGGGTTTATATATATTTTAAACAGAATTGTTAATGGATCTTTTATGTAGTGGAAATGTCGTGTACTCTAATTCAAAATGGAATTACTGAAACTAAGTAAAACTGGGAAACTGGGGTGGGGAGGGAAGGGAAATAAACTTGAACAAGTACCTCCCTGTACATCAGGTTCTGAAAAGCACAGTAAGTAGTGTTGTGCAGATATGAAACACAAGCATGTTTTACTTATAGCTGTGTTCCCCATGTCTTCACCTGTGGAATTTGTTCCAGTGTACCAGAAAAAAAATAATATCACAGTAGTCTCATAGCCACCATTTGCTGCACACTCCTGGCAGTTTCCAAAATGTCTCAGAAGAGAACACATTCCAGCTGTCTACTGCACTCATCCTCTGCCTGAGATGCAAGTGGAACAATGCAAAGAGAACAAAGCTACTCCTCGAACAAAGGCAGCATTAAATATTGGCAAGGAAATAAGAAACAAAATATTCCCTTCAAACATGGGGAAGGCACACAAGTTCACATTTTTTTTCTGTGTGTTTTCTTAGTAAGGGTTTGTGTATCTCAGAGATTAAAAATGTAACACATACTTGCTTCAGTTGCTATGGTAATTCTGTTTTTTTATTATTATTATTTTTTATTATTATTATTTAACTGAAGAGCACTGTAAATAGCTATATAAATGTCCAAAACACAAAACACAGCTTTGCCCCAGGCATCTTTTATTTACACATCCCTCTTTTCCGGCAAAACTTTATTATTGTTGTTTTTAATGAATATGCGCACTCTATGCATTGAAGCAAAACTGAAGCAGAGAGGTACAGGAAATTGAATCCCCACTAATGAACAGCGTGGTATTTGAGACTGTTTCAGAACCCAAATGTCACAGATGTTCAGGTGGAAATTATTTGTCATCGTATAAATTCGGAAGTGGATGAACGGTATTTGTCAGAGGAATCACCGCTGCAGTAGCACCAAGTCACCACTAGCGGAAGGGGATCCCTGCGGTAGATCTCCGTGAGAGATTCAGGGAAGCCTCAATGGCTTGACACAAGCACTTGCTGCCATGCCCATTGAAAGGTATATTACTATGTGTCAGAAAACCTTGCAAATTAGAAGTAGCCAAAATCTTGACTGTGCTTACAGTTATTTTAGTCAGATTACCTAATTTAATATGACACTGAGAATACCTGTCTGCTTTGACAGGCATAGGCCCTAGGCAAGTATCATTACTAGAGGAAGATGTGCTTTTCTGGACGATTGGAGATATGCAATTACCAAAAAAAAGAAAAAAAAAAGAAAAAAAAAAAGCATTGAGAGTCAGACTGGACGTGAGGAAAGCATATATCCCCCAAACTGCTTTTCATACCAAAGATATTCAAGCACAACCATAGAAATGCAGAAGCATCCCTGTAGGTCGAGTCAGATCCACGTTCAGTGGCACCATGTTCTTTGCACCAAACTGTGGAAGTGTCTACAGCATGTGCCTGTGTGCATTCAGTGCTTTTCAGAGAGAAGGGAGCAGTAGCACATAAACAGCAATCCATCAAAGTGTGGGAGGAGCAATGCTCGGGAGAGCAATTTTAGCATGCAGAAAGATGCAGAATACTGAAGCCACAGGTTATGGAAGAAGAGCTGATTAAAATGAATGGTTAGGGCAGTACAAGGAGAAATGTAAAATGTGAGACGGAAGTCGGCAGATAGAAAGGAAGAAAGGACAAAAGGAGACAATAAAGAGATACAAAGTTTTACTTACAGGATGTTTCATGGTTAGAGGGATATTGCACCTTTCTACTGTTTTATGATGAGTGTTATCTTAGGTCTTGCACATCTGCCTCTTCTGGAGAAGCTTCAAACAAATTTGCTCTTCTCAGAAGTCCCCAGCCTGCAGTACTGGGACTACATTCTGACTAGCTCCTGTGCAGCCTGGTTTCCCCAGTTCCATCCCCCAGCTTGGGACCAAATGGGATAAATAGTGTCCTTAACAAGAAAAGTTTCATTTATCAGAAGGAATGAATCCCTTTTTTACAAATATCAGTCTGTCTGTACATATATTTATGTGCCTTATCTAAAAGCAGACCATTTCCTAAAAGGAGTACAGATCGGTCAATTTTATCTAGACACCTCGTGGATCCTCCACAAGGATCTACCCCACCTCTCTCCTCAAAAAGTGAAATTTCCAATTTATTCCTCTGCCCTCTTGAATTTTCTCACCAAAGAAGCTTTTGAGGCTGGGTGAAACAACAGTTAAAATTGACAAAACTATACAAGCAGAATTATCTCTGAAGGCAAATGGTTTAGGAAGAGGCTGAAATGTGGCTTAGCTTTTTCCTTCTAGTTTGTTTTCTCTCGACTCTTGCCCTAGTACACTAAAAATATAATTTTTTATTACAAATTATCTATAGATAAGATTCCATATGAAATAAATACATTAATGCAGATTAGCTCCACAGAGTTTGCTTTCTGAGTAAAACAGCAGTGCAGGCATTTTCAGAGCAGTTAGGAGACAGAAACCAAACGCAATTTACTCCCTCTGTCCTCGTGAAGTTCCTGCATGGCTTCTCCATCTCTCTAGTTTTATCAAACTGCAAAAGAATTAAAACATGCTTTTTTATTGCTTCCTCTTCACATGTCAGTTACTCAGTTGCTAAGGGAACACAAAATGCAACTCCACAGCTCCAACATAGCAAGGTTCAGCTCTGCCTGGTAGGAGTGACAAAGAAAACCAACTTGCTGAACAATGGCAGTACATTCCGAGAAAAATAAAAAGGAAATAAGTGAGTATCTTGTGTCTAAAAGAATCTCAAGCCATGGTTCTGAATGTTGTTCCAGGCTCTGCTGAGCAGTGGTGTTCTCTATTATTCATTGGCTGTATCCCAGCTAGCTCCTTCCCTTTGTATCTCTTCCTCCTGCCTGCTCAGGACCACTTCGGAAGGCCTGCACTGGTTTTGCAAAACCCAACTGCAATCACAACCGGCAGGCTCTAGTCCCAGCCTCTGGTGATTACAGCGTGAGTGATTACAGGCTACACCCTTTGTGCTGGTTCTCAAGATGCCTGCTCTCAGCCTGACTCTGCTCCTACCAACAGCTATCGTTAGAGCTCCCTGTTTTGGTGCAATTTTACCACTGACCACCCATGTGGAAAGAGAAGCACACAGAGTGGATGTGACTTACGACTGCTGGCCAAGCTCTAAATATGAACAACCATTTGTTTTTTTGAAAATTAAATTACTGTACTGCTGATTCATTTCAAATATCAGTCAGTCTTCAGGCCAAAAATACTGCTGCTTGAAAGGCAGCAGCCCTGGTAAGGAAGTTTTTAGAGACAGAATGAAAAACAGATTTGGAGGACTTGCAGCTGTGTGCTCCAAACTTGATTTTAGTATAATTAGGATTTATTATTTGGTAAGCATTGACAATGTGGTCAGCTAAGTAGAAAACGCAAATAGACTGAAGTTAATAAGGTCTCAAAGAAACGGCATCCAGGAAGCACATGCTTGCTCATGCCCCTACAAAAAATGATCCAAACTTGTAAGCATATGCACATATGCTTATGAGAGGAACGGTGATGGCTTTTTATTGATGTTTATTGCTTTGGGTCTCTCAAAAGCAGCTAGATTTCAGGAGAGATTTGAATCTGTGTCATTAGCCAGTATCCCAAGAGCTAATAATGCCACTGGCAAGGGCAGGCTAGCTCAAGAACAACTATTTCTATTATCTTCAACATATTTATTGGTGGTTGAGATGAAATGAAAGGAACTTAATATATACCTATGCCTGTTCTTTCTTAATCAGGAACTGGGCAAACAAACAAGCAGAGACACCCACATAAATCATACAAGTACCTCACTGAAATAATGGTATTTGACATTTTTGAATTTAGGAATGTGTTGTATGAGTTTATGTATTTTCTCTAGTGCTCAGAAGTCCTTCCTGATAACCACAGACATTTTTTTTTAAATGTACAAGAATTCAAATATTTGTTACCAAATTTGAGATTACATCAGTTAGAGCTCATGTGGCCCTATAGCCTCATCTGCTTTTCCTGGATTCCAGTCTATTTTATTCTATCTATTCCTAGATATAAATACATTCAACTACTTTAAAAATCAAACATAAAATTCCTGATCATGTGCTTAGCAAGAATCTTTGGTTTGTTCATTTAAAAAAATATATTCATTTCCTCTCAGTCAGAGAGAAAACAAGAAATGCTCATGCCTGTATGTAAAGTAGGCAGTGATTTAACTATCAATTAATCTATCCATGATATTTAAATGGACTCAAACATATTAAGTGGTGCTGCGGAAACACATAATTCTGAAGATAAAAATACTGATATTTCACCACATTTATGATTCTGATCTACACTATTTATGGTCTTATGGCAATAAATTCTAAATTAGTTCTAGTTTTAATAACGAAAGAACAAGTTTATACATGTATGACAGGCATGATTTTATATTGATCATGTCTATATAAAGGCATGTTTTTTCAATTTATAGCATTGCAAAGACAAAATTACTTATGTTGATCCACAGCATTCCTGGGGGAGAGCTGGTTAGTTCGTTTGGGGGGATGGTGGGGGGGATGTTTTTCTGCTGTACAATCATTACCAAGATAGTTTCCAGTACAATAACCCTAGTTAATGTCTGATGCTTTCACTTCACTTTTACATCTATGTTGTTCAAATGTCAGTGATTTTAGCACTGAGTTTAACCTTTACACATTTTTCTCCTCTTGCTCCTGAAACCTTGCTAGTCTCTTTCCTCTGCTGGGTTTAGATGACAGTGGACTAGAATGCATCACGCTCATACACACATTGCTGCTTGAATTCCTCCAAGGCATTTCATGGCAAATCTACTGACTGGCATTGTTCTCTCAGTGCATACATACAGAACATCAGCTCTAAAAGCCTGTTCGATCACTTAGAGGAATGTTACAAACAGGTCAGAAGCCACCTGCGTGTGGACTGCAGTAACCTGGGAGGCCTTCAGATGCTTTACTGATTCTTCACCAGAGTTTCTGGGAGTGAAGTGGAAATCTTCTAACACTTCTGGTACAAAAGCCTGATGCAAAAAGCCACGTTAACTAACAAACTAATACTAAAATCTGGAAGCGCAGTTATGAGCACAAATCTTTTGTGTATCATTCCTTCACTGGATAACCTCAAGCAAAGTCTTTTAAGATCAGATATAAACCAATATTCCCCATACTGAATAAGACAGTCCACTTTATTTAATAAAATGCTATTCTGCAGTCTAGTATCTCATTTTTAATGCCCATCTTATCTCAGATAAAACTGACAATTTTTAGGAGCTCAAAGTAGGAACCAAATGTTGTCTAAAGTAGTCCAACAATTTTATGTTCTCAGTAAAGGGCAAGTAGAAATAACCTGAAGTCGCTTTTCTAGTTAACTGCACATTTCTAGTTAACTGCAACTATACAACAACAATACTTTCATAACACCATTTGTATCCCTGCAGCCTAAGGAATCTCAGTTGAATGTTCAACCTGTTTTCTGATAGAGAAATGAGGCAAAGAGGGAAATGAAGTGACTTCCCAAAGTCAGGGAGGTACTGCAGACCAATACAGTAAGGAGATGCAAAGTCCTGCTCTGCTGCTTTACCCCTTGAGTCATGCTGCTTCCTTCAGGAATTGAAATATTAGTTATTGACCATGCACGCCGGGGTGAATGCATTGCTCACGATCTTTGCCTATATAGTAGGGTTTGCTTTTCTTGAATAGTGTTACACATTGCTGCTTCTCTGATACAGAGCACACAGCCAGGTTCTGAGTTTCTCTGTTGATTCTGGTAGAGAATTCTGACTGAAACCTCAATAGCAGTTTATCAGCTGGTGCTTGCAGCATGCGTTCCATGGGGCTGGCAAACATTATAATGTTTGGTGGCAAATGGTTAGCACAGAAGTTTGTCTAAACCTGTCCAAGCCTCTCTGGTTCTGGAAGCTGCAAAACTCCTAAGGCTAGGCTTATGAAAAGTTGTGTGCTAAGAGGATGAGCAAAAAATCCAGACAATACAAAGGAAGGACTTTGCTTAGTGTAAAAGACAGGGAAAAGTTACCAGCCTGGGACCAGTCTAACAGTGAAATAATCTGGAAGGGGATTTTCTTACTATGCTGCCATCTCTGAGTTTGGCTAGGTCTCACAGAAGCTGAAAAGAGCCCTTTTGCACATTTTGATTCCTTCTGCTGCTGGTTTTCATCTGCTCCCAGAGGAGGAGGTCACACAAACCCACTTTTATCACCCTCAGAATACAGTACAAGCCCCTAAAATGAAAAAGAAAAATGCAGGCGACCAAGAGGATACTGTGAGTGGAGCCCGAGGATCCCCTTTTCCTGGCATGTTATTCACTCATTATAGCCACAGCTTTTAAACGCTTCAATACCTCACCCACTCAGGTGCTATCAGCAAGTCTATGAGAATTTCTTGGAATGTGCATCATCAGGGAACACTTTCTTTGGAGTTTCTGGTGCTAAACTCTGAAAAGACACCGTGTTGATAAAGTTTTAGCTCTCTCACAACATACACTGTACGCTACCGTTGTATAAGACAACACACATTTCTGTTTTGCTGAAAGAAAACTCTTTTAAAACGCCATCTCTTTTTATGTTGCTTACAAATAATTCCATCTTTCCCTACTAATGCATGTTACTAGCTCAAACAGCAAGTTTTCAGTGATCATGCTTAACTGACAGGATTGTATTAACATAATATATTTTGATACACATATGTATCCATAACATACATGTCAAATTCAACTAAACCTTAATTGAAAGAGATCAAAAACCTCTTCTGAACTTAGTGTGAGCTGGATCAGGCCTTTCCTATACTTATTCTGCAACAACTGACATTTATATCACCCTATTCCCAACCCAAACACAGTGAAATCAACAGAAAAGGACATTTCTCTTTCAGCAGAAAAGGACTTCAACGTAAGAACAGTTGGTCATTTATTCAAAGCTGGTAGCTTGACATCATTTCAACAAGTCATCAAAAAACAGGGTGGGAGAAGTGAGAAGTCATCTAGTCTATTCTCTGCTTCAGCAGAGGATCAAATATAACTACCACATTCCTGACAGATGTTTGCCCAATCTGCTCTCAAAATCTCCCTGTGACAGTAACTCCACAATACTGTTAGGCACTTTCTTCCCAAGCTAAATTATTCTTATAGTAAGAAAAGAATCCCTAGTATCTAACTGGAATCTTTCTCTCTGCAGTTTATGACCAGGATTTTCCCTATCCACAGCAGACAAGGAGAACATTCGGGTCTGTGCCTTCTGCAGGTCCCGTGTTTGTACTTGAAGGGTGTTTTGCTTTGCCATTGTTTTCTCTGTCCACCCCCCTTCTCTAAAGAACTTTGTGTCTTTTGGTTCAGGAGATTCACCTAATCTTTCTTCTTGCATCCCTCTGGATTTTCTCCATCTTTCTCAACATGTTGCGCTTGCAGATGGACACAGCGCTCCAGCTGAGTCAACGCCTGTGCTGGCTGGTTCACGAAGGTGGACCAACCATACTCATCTCTCTACACCCCAGTAAAACACCTAACCCTTCCCCAGCCACGTGCCACTGCCAACTTGTGCTACCCCCTGCTAAAAGTTCAGCTTGCAATGTACTGTACCTCCCAGAGCTCCAAGACTGCATCTCAGCCTCTCGTTCCTTAGCTTTGAGCAATTGTTCATCCCTAACCCTGGACTTCTCCTCCTTCAATTGGATCCCTTTTTTTCAGATTATTTCTCAAGACCACTTGAATTGTATCTCCTCCTTACAAAAAAACTTACATTTTTCTCCCAGCTAGGCACTGTGTGAATTTAGTAAGCTTGCTCTTTATTCTGTCATCAGCTTCCTTGCTGAGAATCTGCAGCCCAGGCACACGCAGGGAAGATTCTTGCAGGGCCCTGCTTCTCCTGGCTTAACAGAACTACTCCGCACGCTGCTTTCCAGCCAACAAGACAGTGACAAAAGCCCGATTACAGTCCAGATGTACAACATCTATTTCTTCCATATTTACAATGCATGTTACCTTATTAAGCACAGAAATTAGACTAGTTTGACACGTTTCGTTTATAAATCCCTGTTAGCTCTTTTTCTTTTCCTTGTTATATGGTTGTTAATAAAACCATCATTATTTGTTCCAGTGCTTTTCCAGGAACCGGTGCTATGCTGAGTGGTATGTAACTCCCCAGCTGCACCATCCCTAAGTTTTTCCTTCTGTGCCTTCTGGAAGCTCACCGCCGCACCCAGGGACACGCTGCTTTCTCAGGGCTGCGACGCTGCTGACACCTGTTCCTGAAGCACCCGCTGGCAAATTTTGGCAGGTCTAGCCAAATTTAAAATGGACCTCGATTCCTTTTCAATTCTTTCCTTATTTATTGCTATGTCTTCCTGGTGTGTGTTTGGGGGGTTGTCTTTTTTTCCTTTTTTTTTCAATTCTAAACTAATCTTCAAAACATTTTATCTTGTCTTACCAGGATACCAAATACATTATGAATTGCCTAATGCATGCTCTGATTATTCCCCGCAGCACTGTGAACATTACACTGACTGACACATCAGCAATAAAATGCTGCACAGTAAAATAAGTCACTAAAAATCTTACATGTTAATTACAGAGGCACTTCTTGGAAATAACCCTGGTTGAAAGACAGATTGTGGAAGAAACCACTAAAACAAATGTAAAATTTAGAGTATTTTTACATTGCCTTTCTTATTTTTTCTTAGATGAAAAGTGTTTTTTAGTAAATATCTGTGATAAATTAAATATTCTAAGTCTAGTAATTTCCAAAATACTTTCATTCTCAGCTACATTAGAAAATATGCTTATTTCTGTATTTTCTCTGTTTTCCTATTAGTCATCCTAATCTCAAAGACATAACATATCAGTACTGTTGAAGCTCAAAAATATTTTTCTGCCATGATATTAATTGTTTGGTGTGGTTACTTGATTCAAACCAATTTTAATATACAATTATCTTTAGCCATGGCATTCCAGAGACTGCTCTTTACTGCAAATTTGACTTTTCTTTTAATTATTCATGAGATATGCCCTGGTGATGTGAAATATATTCCAAAACCCTACATTTTTTT
>VXAA01003849.1:331199-474440 GCA_013399115.1 Anseranas semipalmata | reverse complement strand
TTTTTTTTTTTTTTTACCAAGGACTGTAAGTAAATTGGTAGCCCTCAGTAACAACATATGTTTATAATTATGATTACCATCAGGGAATTCAACCTTACTGAAGGATAGAAGAGAGGCCCAAGCAGGGAAACCTCAAAAAGTGCATGGAAAAAAGAAAGCAAGTAGAAAGCTGAAATGGGAAAACCACTCTTGGATAATGGAAAAGACTCAGTTGTAAAAATAAGCACTGGTTTCAGCTGAGGCTGCTACAGAAATTTCAATATTTTGGTGACCAATAAATATTTAGAAACAAATTTTTCTTTATTGAAATGATTTTTTGTAATGTTCACCTTGTAAGCCCAAGCATGTTTTCTGAAGTACTAATTGTCACAAAAACTACTAACAGATCAGCTACCTGACAGCAAATTAAAATGCTATAAAAGCTGCTTTCTGTTATTAATAAAGTATGCATACATTTAAAACTGCAATAGTTAACACTGAATTGAGGTTTCTATTATAAAACTCATTTTGAGGGTTCAATACCTCAGCTGTTTGAAATCACACTGAGCTGAAGTTGGCAAGCTTCACGTGTGCACAGAAGATATGGCTTTTACAGCACATAAATGTATATTCAGGGAGTAAAAATGACTAAGTTCTGGGTGAATCCTGACAGATTGACATTTAGAGTTTAGTTTGGCTGAGGAAACCCCAAATCTCTTGGATCTAACAACATACAGTGGAGATCTTCAAGAATTGTCACTGTCCTTAAACTCAGCAGGTTCACAAAAGAAATGGACCTCAGGGTCACAGGGACCCGTTCATTAAAATACTTTTTAACCTTGGAAATTCCCGCCTAAGTTCAGTAATGGGCGAAATGTCTATTACTTTTATTACTTATACTTTTATTTATTTTGTATACTACCTATATTACTTTTACTAAGAGAAGACAAATAGTGACAACTGAATGAAATTATTTCAACCAAATCCTGCACGGGCTGAGATTTTTCTTTTACTTTTTTTTCTTAAACAATTAATTTTCTAGAGAACATTCAGGCTAGGTCTGTTTTGTGATTTTAAAGTGAGATAAAATATAAACAATAGGTATCTTACATGATCAAGCCTTTTGTTTTAACTTCAAAATGGTGCTAGAGAAACTTCACAGTAGCCTGTTTTGCGTACTCATAATTGATGAAAAGCTCTTCAATGTTTGAAAAGGACTGAAGCTGTAATATTTCTGCATTTTTTTACACTTTGCATCCCTTCCTGAAGTTACAACGAATTAGAACATGAAATTCACGCAGTATTGTGGAAAGCAGTTTTCTTACCTGGCTCAGGACTCACTCAAAAGGTATTCACCCCTGCTGAGGCCAGACAGGCCTTATTCAAAGACAATCAAAACTAATGCAAGGAAGGCTATCTGGTAACTTTAACACAAAGACAAAATAGGCTGCAATTCTTTATACCTGCAGGGCAGTGCCAAGTCACAGGACTTTACTGATGTATATCTTCTGGCCCCAGCTTTAGCATTCACGTGATTATGTCTGAATCTCAACTTTATTTTCCTTTACCCTTCCATCATTTGTAAGAACTGCATTTCCATACTTCACGACGGTAGAAAAAATGCCTGGTAAAGAAATGGTTCAAGAGCAAGTAAACAATAAGAATTCACTTCAAAAACTGGAAAAAAATGAAAAAGGTCAGACTTTCAATAACATGTTGCACATGTCCTCTGGAGTGCTAGGTAAAAGATGCTTTAAATTAACTTCTAGTTGAACTAACTGTGATTTCTGATGCTTAATTGGAATCCAAAGAGATTAAATAATAAGTAACAAACCTCATTGTAAACACAGTGTCATGTGCTATTGGTCAAACATTAATGAGCTCTCATGCCCCAGGGCTACTACATTGCAGATGAAGAGCCATTGACTGAAGTTTTAGTGTTTTAGTAAGTGTTCAGGTTCTGCTATGAAGCTTTTCTGAAATGCAGTAAATTATATACAAATTTATAACCTCAGGTAGAAATACTATTGCTCCATCCAGCAGAAACAGTCATTGGCCTTTTGAGTCATCCAAAGTCCTGGAAGGCTATGGACATTGGCTTTGCAGCAGGCAGTTATTCAACAGAAAGATCCCTACAGGAACAAGTCACATTGATCCAGAGGCTGACTGCACTTAGACGAAGGTGTAAGACACAACTTTGTGACAGAGCCAGGAACACCACCTGTAAATAATTTTCTGTTAAAAGAAACCTTTGACCACATGAATTTCCTGGAATAGAGGAAACTGGAAAGAAAAAAAGTCCTCTCTTTGAATTCTCTTTTCTTGATTTTGTTTGGGACCTAAGTCCTCAAAGTTATCACTGTGGTAATTACAGGCTACTTCTGGCAAGTGTGAGGCTTTCTTCAGATTTTATAACCCAGCTTTCCAATTTTTCCTTTAGTCTTAAAAGAAAGGTAATGTTCCATTACTATATAACAAATAGTAAAGCTGGTCTTATGCCCTAAAAATCTGTTCCTGGTAGAAATGACCGACTGGAGGGCCCCATGTTTGTTTGAAATAGCTTTACATAGTAGTTACATGGGAAAATCTGATGAAGATCTTTCGATTTTGGATGTAACACTGACTTCATCCTTGCATCTTGGATCTGAGCTAGCATTACAAAGTCTCTAACGAGATGAAAGCAAATAGCCCTTCAGATTTTGAGAAGTGGGAACTGATCACAGTTTCAGTTGACTTCAGTGGTTCTTTGTGTGCTTTGCATCCCTGAGAATAACATCCTAAAATGCTGAACAGGTATGACTTGATTATGGTTAATAATCTTAGCAACAAAATTTTATTTCTGAAATCCACTATCAAAAGCTAAAATGCTTAATTTCTTCTTCTATGAGAAAAATTATGTACATAGCTGAGGAATTAATGATTTATATTCTTTATATCTAAGAACTGACTGGCCTGTTTCCAAAACATATGATGGATTGATCAATTTAAAAATAAATCTGAAAGGTCTTTTAAAAAATTTTAATAAACTTTAACTATTTTATAATAATTCCAATGGTTATAAAATTAATATATTGTTATATATATCAAAAATCTTTGCATTTTCAGCTTCTCAAATATTTGGGAATTTAGTCAAAATTGTGACCACAATCATAAACACTTTTATCATTTAAATAAACAGTACTTGAATATAATTTCAGCCATATTCCTTATATTGCTGCAGACTGATAAAACAATCAGTCTTGAAAACTGTAATAATGGCATAATAAGGAAACAGTCTAGAATGAGAATACTGCAGAGAATGATATTGCAGGTGGGGGTAGAAATCATTATGCAAATTACAGAAAAACACAGCAAAGGCCTCCAAGACTTTCAAAGTCCTCTAGGTGCTAAAAATATTTTAGTGTTGAAGAAGTGACCGTTCCTGGCACTCTAGGACCTGACTTCCACTGTCTATTTGTTATTTGTTACTCTTGATTTATAAGCAACTGAAACTCATACATTGGTTCAAGATGTTTATGACCTGCTGTGTCATAGAGTCAGGGCAGGGTTTTCTTCTAGTTCTTCACCCCATTGGAACCCCAGACACAGAGGATTTGATACTGTTTATAAACTGACAGGGACTCACAGGACCCCTTTTCCCTGATATGTGCAGAAAGATGTTTTGTATGTCCTTTTCTTCTGACATACATACAGTGTATGCTTATTTATGGTATGCATTATAGATGTCAAAGATGAATAGAGAAGTATTTAGAAGAGCTTTTGCTTCTTGTATTCAAGAATTGAATATTCTTTGTATTCAAATTTTTTCTTCAAAATTACATTGCTCTCACTGCATCTTGAGAAAATGGATAGTCACTGACACCTAGGATAGTCTGAAAGATTAGAATATTAAAGTATCTGATTATAAACAGGGTGGCACTCTGTGCTAAAGAAAGCACTTGTTTTAGAGCTATCACTCAGAGGCAAAGCATCTTCACTGGAAGCAGACCAGCATGCTGTGTGACAACACCCATAGCAAGGATCCGATTTAAAACAAACAAACAAACAACAACAACAACAAAAACAATAACAACAACAAAGAAAAACAAAATAAAATAAACAACAACAATAAATTAAACCAAAACCAGGATAAAGTATTCCTTAACACTGCAATGTGTGGAGGAGAAATGTATTATGGACTACTTCCATTTGGAAGGCAGATGTGGAGACTCTCACATAACAAATAACAACAAACTTGTGTCTTGCAGTTCAGTCTGTCTGTAGTAACAATAAAACAACTTAAAAGAAGTTGAAGCCAACTATTTTAGACTCTTAGTAACAATTAAGGTCAAATTATAAACTATAGATAGGCCCTAGAATCATGATCTGATGACATTTAATATGGGCAGAGCTTGATCCTACCAATAACATGTATGTATTGAAGGTTTACAAACGGCTTATTTCCCAAAGCTGCAGAAAGTTCTAAGCTAGGCTGATTGGGCAGAAAAATGAAAGACATGAAATAAATAGAAATAAGGATTTCAAGAAGAGCTCATTATCTACTCAATAAAGCCATGACTCTGCAATCAAAAAACCAGGACAATTTAGCTGGGAAGAAAGCTAAAGACATTTAGAAAAAAAAAAAAAAGAAAAACAGGACTGGCAGAGCTCTCGATAAATATGTTTTCTGTAAGGATATTACTAACTAAAGGGATTTTTAGCAACGTATTGAATATGTGAAGGTGACAAATTTTTAAGACATATAGAAAAAGCTGATATGCTTTAGCTATGAGAAAAGATAACGTACAATGACACTGGGATGACATTTCTGTAATACATTAGTGTCATAGGTGGGTGTTAAAACAATGGCTACTTGGAATAAATATTCTGAAGTCAATGGATCTCAGTAGTCTGTACCCAAATATATTAAAGCAAAGGCCGAGAAAATGTTCATCATATTGATGTTAATCCAAAATAAATCTTGTTGTATTAAGGAAATTCTAGATGATTTGCAAAGTGCTACTGTGCAAATACTCAAAAAGTACCAAGTGATAAAATCAGATAACTATTGGCCTAGGTTTAATCCAGTGATTAAACCAATGGGATATCACATACAGTACTACCCTGAATAAAAATCAACACAGAGAAGCCTCAATAATGCCAGTTAATATTTTACTGATAATAAATCTAATCAAATCTGGCTCAGTTTTAATAGATTACAAGTCTGAGAAAAGTTGAAAAATTGATAAACATAATTGAATTGAATGTGATATATTTAACCTTTTAATAAGGCCCTAACTTGTAATGTATAACAACCCAATTGAAACCCAAATGAGCACTCTACAATATCAATAAAGCACGTGTTATAAGAATGAAGTCCTGACCAGCTGATCAATAACTATCATAAGGCGTCAGCAGGGAATCACCAAGTGGGGATATTTAGAGTGGCAGTCCCACAGACTTTTGTCTGTCTGTAAAGTATTCAACTTTTTCTTTTATGATGATTTAGAAATAATAAGAAGATCACCACTTGTCAGATTTCAAGTTAAAATGAAAACTTGAGGCATAGTGAACATACAGAAGAAAGCAGAATGATGCCCATCCCTTAATAGAGCGGGCCCAAGCCCCCAAGTCTTTTAGATAGCAGAGATCTTATATCTAATTACCTGCACCCTGCAACTAGTGTCTGTACTCCAGTATCTATTGGCATGTTCCACGTATTGCAGTGTACAACCGTCTTTTTCCCCTCTTCTTTAGCACAAGGGGGCTGTATAGACTCATACAGCACGTCCGTGTGTCGCAGAGGAGTGAAGATCAGCGATGTATGAGCCTGCTGGGACCAAAACAGCTGATGCTGTTTGCAGCCTGGCAGCAATGCTCAACTAACGTGTGTGTCACTTCTGGACGAGCATGGTACCATACTGCACCACGCTGAGCGAGTATAACTGATCGCCTTACTGGTTGGGGGAATCCTATATCCTGCATTAGAGGCACCTCCTCTAATCACAGAGCTCAGGGCCATAAGCAACCCTCAGCTGATGGACTCCAAGCTCCTGTATGCTGAAAAACATGGAAAGTCAGCCAGTCACGTCAGAATGAGATTTGTGGCTTATGTCTCACCGCATCTTACATTGAAGAAAGGTGTCTGAACTCCACCTGGAGTGCACCTAGCCATGCTACTGCCCTTGCAGCATATTCTCATTGCTAATCACTTGTTAAGAGTTTGTGGAACTGATCCAACACATGGGAGGACATGGAAAATATCCCACTCATTTCAATAGGTCAACTGTTTACCCTACCTATATGTATTTCACACAACTTACAAGTACATTTCTTTATGCACATTCGTAGACAAACATCCCCAAACCTGTTTTTTTCCTATAGGATGAAAACCACAGTCCTTACTTGTATATAGAGAAAATGAGATGAAATATTTGCACAATTGCCATCAAAATAATAAAACCTCATCTAGTAGTAACTACTACTACTTTATTATCACTGTTATATATGTATATACATCTATGCCAGTAATAAACATTTTTTTCCGCTGTCCAATCCAGTTCTTTTACAACACCACATATATATTTGGAACCTTTTTCTTAGGATGTTGTAATTCCACAGAACTCAATGCAATTGCAAGATGTAAGAACATTGTCTGAAAAGTCTATATAGATGCTATACACTAAGTGTATAGCAGTAGATTTTGCCCCAGACAAGCTTTGTGCACTGTACAATGCAACTGTTAAAAGGTCCTCACATTTTTTTTTTTTTGCTACATATTTCACTTCTCAATATACTGATTTCCTTTCTCATTTCATTTTTAAGTACTCCTCCCACCCCCATATTGAATTACCCAGCTTTTATCAAAGGAAGGACTTCATATTTGTAATTCTAATATTTTAGGTTTCATTTTTGCAGGGACTTTTAAGTGGAAGAATCATGAACAGAAGACAATTCAATTTGCAAAAGCGTGGTAGACCGATAGCTCAGTAAACAAAGTGAATATAACTTGAAATAAAGAGTCAAAACACCCAAGAGAAACAATAGTTTGCCAATGAATACAGTAAGAATCACTCAGCAGTATCTGTAGTCATGTAACTGAGTGGCGAGTGTATTTGGATTGTGGTAATTTCTTTTAGGAGAGAGTAGACAGCAGACACCAAATTACTAAATTATCCTATTACGCTTTTATTTAGAAATGTACAGTTCATGCAGACAGACTTTGAAAAGACTGGATTTTAACAGCAAAGTAGTGCAATTCGAGCTCAGGCACCAGCTAGCAGCAAAGATATTTTTCACCATCTGCTCTTGGAAAATCCAGATTCTCATTCCCAGTACAGCCCCCACACATTTTCTCTTAGAGCGTTCATCTTCCATTCTAAAGACTTCTAACCTGGTAATGCTTCTGAACCCAAAAGCGCTGTGCAAATTCGTGCCCCTCCTTGAAATCAATGGCAAAGCTCACATAGACTTCAATAAGCCCAATAAATTGCCCTTTAAATTGCAGAAGTCTGAAGTTGGCCATCTGGCTCCAGATGGTCTGAAGCTAGTCTTTCAGGACAGATTCTCCAGAGCCATCTTAGAGAGCAGATTCCATTCCTGCTGGGACTGGAGCCATCAAGTCTAGGGGCACCTCGCCAACACAAATGGGAAGCCACTTCTACCAGGGAACAGCCCACCTGGTATTCAGTCAGTACTTCCTTAACCTTGCTTTCACCAAATTGCTGACATTTCTCTTACCAAAAATTACACATACCCTCTGGCCCCAAAACAATGGTCTCTGAATTTATACGCAATAGCACATATGCAAATAGCATTGCTGGGGATCACCTAGACAATCATTCATTCTGGTTTTATGCATCTCTGCATCATTATTATTGTTATTATTATTATTATATATTCTGAATTACATTCTGTTAGTACATTCACGACCATAATATCAAAGATTAACACGTTTTGATGTTTTTCAAAACAATTTACAATTCAGACCCTGTTCGGAAAAATCAGTTGTTTGTGTGGGCATGAGTAGCTGCAAACGAGCCATGCTGTCAGTACTATATACTTCAGTCCCTTTACATTTCCTCACTGGGTAATTAAGTTACCCAATCTTTGCAAGTGTTTTACCCACTGTTTATAAATTATTTCCTTCTTCTATATAACGTGATTTAGTGGTCACGATTTGCCAAAATTTCTTTAAAAAAAGTTTGTGTGTTTATAGTAATATATTTTTAATACAAAACCAGATGAAGGCAGAAGTCCTCTGCTGTTTTGCAGAAAAAAAGTGATGCTGTTATGTAGCCTTTAATTTTCACCACATAACCCCATCAGTTCTGTGAAGACCTCTTGGTATTCATTGTATGGAATTAAAAAGAAATGACATGTATACTACTGATGGTGCTTTAATGAAAATAATGGAATTGTGGAGGTACTGGATTGAAGAAAAGCAAATGAAGGAACAAAATATTCATGAAAAAAAGAAAGAATAAGAGTTATGAAATTTGCTCTTGCATAAGTTTGACTTCTATTCCCAAGAAATGACAAGGAGTTAAAAACTGCAAAACTATTTCAGGATAATAGTAGAGCTCACTGAATAACAGGAAAATTATTTCACAGAAAAATAATTTCAACATTGTTTCTATTCCACAGCGTACAGAAACTCAGACCCATTTCCTGTTAAAAATAAAAATGAATTTTCACGTTTTAAAATCAATACAAGAATTAACACTGAAACCTCAGCTGAAGCTAAACAAATTCAAACTAGAGAAAAGGTACATATTTCTGCAGCGAACACAATTAACCTCAGAGTAATTTACCAGGGTTTGTAGTGGATTTTCTATTCTTAGAAATGTTTAAACCAAGACTAGAATGAGTTTTTTTTTTTTTTTTTTTTTCCCTGAAAGATAATCTATCATTCAAGCAGAGCCACTGGCCTCAAGGCAGGTTTTATACAGGCGTTCAGACTAGACAGTGACCATTTGAAGGCCTCCCAGCCTTTAAAATTTATTAGCTAAACTCTGCAGAGGAGTAATTAATGACGTTAAAGAGAAATACATTGGGCTTTCATTTATGTTAAGAATTATACCAAATGTGATCAAGAAGTGCAGCTTTGAAAACTTTTCTGAAACTGATTTGTGAATACTAATATTTGGAGAAGCACCTAAAAGCTTCTTAAGACAGCTGGATGTCCCAAGGGATCGCTAAAAAGATAAGGCGTTTCCCTCTAAGTCACTCTGACTATCACCAATATTTTGCATATTCTGCAAATAGTACCTATAATGCTTTCAAAGTACTTTGGAAAGGTGGAAAATCATTATTTTCCACATTTTATAGTTGGATGAATTGAAGCTCAGATAAATAAAAAAATTTCCCTAAGGTCATACAGCTTGTCAGAAATAAAATTTATAGTCCTCATACCAAAATCTATTCTCCAGCCACTAAATAATGTGAGCACTGCAGCCCTCTTTATGTACAGGTGGCACAGGAATGAAGTAAAACTCAATTTTTAGTACTACATACGAAAGCCTCCCTTTTACTCTCATATATAGACAGCCTGCGTTTCCCAGGCCAAACCCTTCTTTATTTTTTATTTTTGCAGCACTAACCAGCCTAGCTAGAAGTGTTTTACCCATTTGCTGTCTTTCACATGAGCTATGAGGGAGGACAGATGAAGAGAAAATAATGATGCCACTGCCAGTCAGAACGTCTGAATCGCCCAATATATTTATTCCTTTAAATATTTGCTGTCTTGTAATCTCCTCGGAGCCAAACTGAGTCTTATTCTGTTCTTCATACTGCAAGGATGCACTTTTGGCACTTAATAAATGAATAATGATCTTCAACAGTATTCAGGAAAATAATCACATTCCAAGGCACTGTTTGACGACTGTAACACTCACTACAATGACAGTTATAAGACAATATTTAAAGTCACCATTACAAGCGAATAAAAAAAACCACTCTAATTTCAAAAGTTTAACAAACATTTTCTCTCGGGATCATTGTAAATTGGTAAATAAACATAAACACTCTTTTGCCTGAAAAAATCTCATCGTCAAAGATGTTTTATAGTCTGAAATATGTTAAATCAGTGGAGTCATGTTAGAGGTTACGCACAGCCATCTCATGCACGCAGAAGTCCCTTCCCATGGACGTGAAGGTCTGGCTGCAGCCAGGCAGACCGCTCTGTGTGTCAGGCTAAACGCATGCCTTGCAGCCTGGATGCAAAGTAAACCGCTTGAGCTCAGCCAGGTGGTTTAACCTCAGCCTCTAAAGCCTTCTCTTAATCCTCCATTTGTACCCCAAAAAGCAGATCTTACCTAGCACAAGTCTGTGGGAAAAAATCATTGAGCATCTCAGCTTACCACAGCTCTGGACACCGGGCAGGACGAGCACAGAAGTCCCAGTGCCTTCAGTAGGAGCAGCAGGAGTATCTCAGCAGCAGCAACCAGACCCAGTGAAGTCCTGTCTCGCGGAGCTGCCGTGCACACCCAAGTCCCCGGCACCCAAGAGAGCTCAATACTGAAGAAAGAGCCCAATGCAAAAAGCAATGAAGTGGCACTAATACTAGCTCTGGTGAAGGCTAAACTGGGTGTAGTGTTTACATACACACACAATTTAAGTGGATTTTAAAAATGTCTCTCAACACAAGGTAAGCGATCTGCTAGTATAAAACTATTGTAGTGGAATTTCAGAAACATATTAAACAGCTATATGGAAAGCAAGTATCTGTACCTTCTCAGAAATACTGTGGTTTGCCATAAAACTGCAACACTGACTGAGTTTGCACCCAACATTGACCAGTTTCTGCACTCAGGGAGGACAATCCTATTTTACATGGATCTCCAAAGAAAGATGCAACATGACCAAGCGCACATTTCAGGCTCAGTTTGCTTTCCTAGATGTGTGTCTAGGAGTGTTTAGGAAAATGAAAACAGATTTACCAATTCATTTATCATAACCATTCCATGCCAAAGGGCAATAGCATAGCAACACTGGGTTCTATCCCCTCCTTTTTGAGAAGTCAGTGCGGTTGTCACATACAAAAATGTTAACCTTAAGATATTATCTGTCTCTTCTACTCGCAAGTTGCTGGAGAGCTACACCTATATAATGATTATTTTTATTATGTTCCTTACATATGTAAAATAGTGTTTCCTAACTGTATGTTTAAGTCTTTGCCACAACCTCTACAAGCCAACTCCAAAGGAAACAAGAAAAACTTTTTGTTAATTCAGACATCCAACCACCTGAAAAAATTTAAGGGCCATGCAGTGCAGTTATTCTGCCATTTCCACAGGTGGCTTAAAGGTTTATTTGAAATCCAGCTGAAGAATTATTATTTTTTCTTTCCTGCACCATAGTAAATCTATATTAATATGAAAAAGAATTAAATGGTACTTTAAAAACGGTAAAGTTCCATCCCACTGCAGAAGAGACTTCTGAACTGAAAGCACAACTCTTGGAGGATCCTAGGACTTTATTCTATCTTCATTCTCTTTGACTTTTCAGTGTTCCCCACTCCACCAAACTCCTCCAATTAGCATTTGAGATTCCACGTTTCATGGTCCTACTTTTGTCCTTTGCTTCTTGAGTGTGTCAGTGGGAAGGTGGCATGGTCTGCCTTTGGGTTAAATACAGTAAGAAATCAGTTTACGGTCATCTGACTGAGTTTAGCCTCTAGGTTAGCTGCTTCTGTAGATTTTGCCACTGGATCGAATCATGCCAAACAGGACATTTGGTAATGCATTTTTACTAATAACTTTTGTTGCAAAGCTAAGCAAAACCAACACAGTTTGGTCTAACAAAAGAGTGAGAAGCAATACAAAACTATCCAGATCCGTATTACCTACATACTACATTGTGGGGATGACCTGGAGCATGTGAACTCTGACAACAGTAGTGAGTTACTTGGTTGATTTTTTTTTTTTTACCTTCCCATAAAATATTGCCTTGCATTAATCTGCCTTAATAACATTTGCATTCTCCTTAGGTAGAATTATACCTGCAGAAGTTTGGGAAGAAAACAAATTTCTGCTAACTTCTCACATCTTCATGCATTTGCAAATACAAAAACTGTGAAGATTCTGATAAAACAAACAAGAAAAGTTACCTAACTTTTGGTAGGTTAAACATCTAATGTACATTAATCATGAATTATTAGAATACATTGTGGCTGGCTCCTAAATATGATTGTTAGGAGATATGTTGGGAAATATATAACTAAATTGAGCATTTGTATTTGCATTTGTATTTGCTTAGAGAATTGCAAATTACAAGATTAAACCACTTTTTTTGTACATTGCTGTGATTTATGTCTTCTTTCTCAGAAACTTCTGAGGCCTTACAGTTTGCTGCATATTGTATCACACTGCACAGGCCCTCAGGCCTGCTAGTTGACGTCTTCCATTTGAGTAAACAATACGTCTTCTCAGACCTTCCCAACAATCTGCTATGTAGATCTCTTACCTTATTGAGCCCCAACCCCCCTTTCAGCCTAACAAAACGTGAATATCAAATTCTTTCTGCAGCCCTGAAAGCAGTGATGATTTCTCTCAGACTGCCTTGGTATGCAGAGCGAACAGCTCCACCAAACTTTTAAAACACCATTACTTTATCCTTTCAATCCTTTCTTTACTTTACTTTTGCTATGGTATTTACAAATCTCTTCCATCTGGTATTGATTAGGAATTATAAGCTCTACTTTATCGTTCCACTGTGTTCATTTAGCTTTTTCCCCACTATAACCGCATTTCTTTATTTATATCCTGACACACATACCGGAAGCATCATGGGACCCAGAGGTTATGCTTATATGAGTGACTTAAATGTGCCCGGGACCATACTGTGGCACTGAGGTCAGCAGGCACAGAAGTGTGAGCAACCACATTATAAGCCTGCACTAGCATCCAAAAGAGGGTGGACATGTGTGAACAGCCTCTTGGGAGTGGTCCCTCATCGCTGCTAATTTCTGAGCTATGTGTAGGAGTCATTTGGGAAAGCGTTAGCTGGCACAGCCCAGAATGGCAGTGCCTAGGAGCACTCCTGGGTGCTGCTTAAGTCACTAGCACAGCCGCAGCGAACTCTCTTCCCTTCTAATTGTCCACACAGGCCTTAGCATGAAGCAGTACAGGTGTCTGATTATGTCCCAGACATTTCCATAATACTGATAACAAATTAAATTTTGTAGGAACTGCTGTTTTATATAAAACACTTGTTTTATATAACTTCCCAAACTGAAAACAACAGACTCCTATAGATGCACAGAGTAATTTCTTATTGTAATGGCCATACTAAATTCAAAAGTCTAGCAGCAGCTGAAAACAGATCAATTTGATAAGGCAGATCAGAGACTGAAGCTGATTTCAGGTGCTTGAAAAATGAAAGCATAAGAAGGTTAGATGTGGCTGTATCTCAGCTGGTACCATGGAATACAAATCACAAGAGGTACTATTTGATTATTATTTGATTTGATTTGATTTCAGTGTTGCCAGAAGGCTGAGGGAGGTGATCCTGCCCCTCTACTCAGCACTGGTGAGGCCACACCTGGAGTGCTGTGTCCAGGTCTGGGCTCCCCAGTACAACAGAGACATGGAGCTGCTGGAGAAAGTCCAACAAAGCGCCACCAAGATGATGATGAGACTAGAGTACTGAACCTCTCCTGGGAGGAGAGGCTGAGAGAGATGGAATTGTTCAGCCTGGAGAAGAGGAGGCTCAGAAGGATATTATCAATGTCTATAAATACCTGAAGGATGCAGAGAGGACAGAGCCAGGCTCTTTTCTGCGGTGCCCAGTGCCAGGACAAGAGGCAATGGGCGCAAACTGGAACACAGGAGGTTCCCTCTGAACATCACGAAGCACTTCTGTACTGTGCAGGTGATGTGGCACTGGAATGCCCAGAGAGGCTGTGGAGTCTCCTTCTTGGAGAGCTTCAAAAGCTGCCTGGACATGGCCCTGGGCAACTTGCTCTAGGTGACCCTGCTTCAGTGGGGGGGGGGGGGGTTGGACCAAATAGCCTCCGGAGGTCCCTGCTAACCTCAGCCATTCCATGATTCTGTGATTACCAAATTTCTGATCAAAACCCATTTGAAATGTCGGTAGAAGTTCAGCAGCATGCTAGTTCTCTCATCTTTACATATTAATTTAGATGAAAACAGAAACTCTGTTGGGGTGTTGAGGGGCTCCACAGGGCAAATATTTGCCAATGACTGCTGACACGAGCGATCAAGCCCTTATCTCCATATTGTACAGACTGCCAAACNTTTTTTTTTTTTTTGGATAAATACCATCAGAATGGTAATGGAAGTAGATTCCAGATCCATGTCCTGACATACCAGTTACACATGCAGGAGTTGTTAAGGCAGCTATAATGTGAATCTGTGATACAGCAGGCTATTAAGTCAGCAAAATGCTTTTAGCTATAAGGTTCAAAATCTTGGTGTTTGTTTAAATAAGAGGGATAATTAAGAATGTAAAAATTGAATTGGCAAGGTATGAATATCCATTCTAGCTTTTGACATATACTGTACAGTTACAAGCAGAGACAAATAGAAAGGAAAGAAAAATCATCAATTTTGCAAGCTAATGTTTCCTAAATTAATGGAGACATGATGCTAAAATAGCATACAAATAGACTTTGGGTTTAGAAAAGGATTTTTTAAAATCTCCTTGTGTTTCCAGGAGATGTCTGTCAAATTCCAGAAGCTGATGAATCAAATTCACAAAATACCTTCCTTTGGTTTTCCTACGGATACTAGAACCAGAAGTACTAACAGTACACTTATCTTAAAGAATTTAAGAGTAAAATATAGCCAGGCTTGAACTAGGGAAGTGAAGGGTGGACTCTAGTAAGACTTACTTTATCTATACTTTGGTCAAATTGGTGTATTTTTTTAAGTTCCCTGAATTCATCATGTTTGATGTACCGTTACATGCTTCATAGTTGGCATCAATCAAAAAATGTGATTTGAGTCTGTTTTCCTGAGTAAATTTAGTATTCATAAAAATTAACAATAGTAGGTGTTTAACTCTATCCATGAGGGAAAACAGAAAAAATGCATTCCTCCAAGGTGCTTCACAAGTATGTCTTCAATCCTAAATGTTAGGACTACCCATGAGGTCCCTGTGTCCAACAATTTTCACGAGGCAGGATTTAAAAGATCCAGATTATATAATATGGCTACACCTTTCATGAACTGGAATAAGACCACTACCTGTTTCAGATGGGACAACACCATCTGGCATCAGACTTCTCCATAGCAGTGCAATACTCTACATCTCAATACTAAGCCACTGAACACATCACCCAAGGCTTTCCAATAGTTGGAGTTAGTAGCTGTCCTGTTGGCAAACATAAATGCAACGGATCTGGAAGACACAGCGTTATGTATTTGTCAACATTTTCTTCTCCTTTTCAGTTTGGCATTGTAAATTCTGGGGATGAGTGAGTGAGTGGATGGGAAAGGAGCCCAAGTTGCACAAGGGAATTGACATGTCAGTGCCCATTGTTGACTAGAACCTCCTTAGCGTGCTGCTATGAATCAACAGACATTTCTACTTTCACACTTACATAGATCTGTTATAAAAGACATCCCAGAGCTCTGTTTCATCTTGCTTGCGTTACAATGTTTATATGCTGCCACTGGGACAGAGAACAGATGTGATGGATTAACTTGCAATAAATCACATGGCAGGGAACACACAGCATTATCATTCTAAAGAGGCAGTATTAAGTACTCTGCTAGAAATAAGAACATTTCCCTCTTCCTTGAAATAACTCTTTCTTTATCCCACAGATGACCTTTCCCTCTTGTGTCCCAAACTCTAAATCTATCTGGGCTACAGTAGCGCTTTACTTCACTTTCAAAAATTGTATTAATTATTTGCTCAGGTTCAATGAGAACAAAGATTAATCATACCCTCCAAAGTAGTGGTACATAGCACCATGTCCCACCATTTTCTCTTTCATTAAAACTAATGAAGAGAAAGTTTCTCACAACTCCCAGAACTCCCACCAGTAAAGCAGCAACAAAACTGAAGCCCTGCCGGTCCAGTCACATCCTCCCCAGGGAGCACTTCTACTCCCCTAACATCTATTTTCTGATGGCAAGATGCCGACTCCTACAACCTCCACAAGGAACCCAAGAGTCATAACATCCCCTCATTAGTATTTGCACACCATCTGGTGACTATTACTGAATTAACTTCTGACAGAAAATAAGTTTTTAGAATATAAATATAAAATCAGACTGATATGAAACCTTACTCTTCCCCTCCCCTCTCCTCCAAATTGCAGAATTTTTAAAAGAGAAAAAAGGCTTCTGGGCCAGATAAAATTAAAAGGGTAAAGAGTATTTCAAATGTCCTCATTGCCCTTCCCAATTTATGATTTAGTGCAGGCACAAGCTGCTTGGGTACAGCTCTTAGTCTCTATTTGCTTTTGTTAAATAGCATGCACACTGTTGGACACTGGAAAACACTAAGTGCTAACATTACAGTAATTTTACACCAATCTAACATTTTTTTTCTTCTGTGAAGATATTCGTAAGATTAAAACCCTGCGAGTTTCATTTGTCCCATTAAGTCCCCAGGTGCTGCAAGGGACTTCAGTTTCTGAAGCTCATTTCCCCTGTAGTACTACCCTGGGAGAAGAGAATGAGCTAAATCTTCAGTCTTGACTCTTCATTGCTAGTTAAGGGAATTCTTTTTTTCCTCTGGGGTGGAGAGTTGCAGGGGACTGGGGACAGGAAGGGAAAAAGAAAGAATGCAAGAGTTTTGTTTAATTTTTTGGGGGGGTAATTTAGTGCCATTCCTTTCAAGGGGAAGAAAATCCTGGCAACACACATTAACCAACTATTTAATTTCACTGATTGCTATTACAAATAAATCACAAACTACAATTAAGAGCAAAATTGTTAAAATGCAATATAATTCGTATGGTATTTGTTAGTTAAAAGAGAAACAAGTTCTCCACATACAAACCAGAGATAAAACTGTCTGTTCAGACAAACCATAGAGTTTCAAAGAAGCAAAACTCTTGATGTTGTAGCATATTTAGGAAAAACAGCTGTTCAGGTTACATGCAGCATTTATCTTTTAAATGAAATACATTGGTAATATTAAAGGAATTTTAATGCAACTGCAAAAAATTAAAAATAAAATACCAAGGACCATATGGTACTGCCATAAAACATTTACGTCCAAATATTTGCTCTCATTCTCATCCAATGAAAACAAAGTCCTAACTAGGAAGCAGAACTCATTTCTCTCCTAACAACTGGTAAAATATCCCCCTGCCAAATGACAAACCACAGCAAGCAAATGCCTCTTTGCTTATCATAACTGAATGCAAACTTTGTCAGAGAAGGCAGGAGGTATCTCTGAAGTTGCACCAAAATGCACTCCCGTTCACTAGCAGACCTCACTATACCGCGCTCCTTGTGAAATATCTGCAGTGAGGGAGGTAAGGAGACACACTAACAGTAAAGACGATTTTCTCTCCAAATCACTTAAAGACTTTACATGCTAACACTGAAATCTATGGGACTACTTAGGTTAGTGAAGTTAAGTATATGTGCAGCTGTTTGCAAGATCAGAGTCTAAGCACAACTGATGATGATTAAAATTAGTTTCTTAATCAATACTCTAGCCAAGAGAGATTGAAAGTTATTTTAATTGCTGGTCTTGGAAATGTTAGACATCTGATTTCATGTTTAAGAGATCCAGATTCCACAGGTTAAACCTCTTTAGTTATAATGCTGAGCATTCTGGCCCAAATCCAACAAAACACTTAAACACATGCTTGACCTAAACCACAAAGACAGCTGCAGTGAACTTAAAAGTTAAGAATTTACAGGATCAGGGAAAGAATGCTCAGTACCATTCAGGATCAAGCCTAAACATCATAAATCTCTTCAAATGACTGATTTCTGAAGCTTCTTTCTTCTATAACTTAAGTCGGCATAGATGATAATGCGATAATGTTAAAATCTGGCATTAGGATCATCTATACTAACAACTCATAAAGAAAAAATGCAACCCCAATAACATTTCTGTAATTTTAAAAAGGGGTAAAAAAAAGAGTAGTGTCTTAGCCTAGAGCTGGAGCACCGAATACAAAATGTGATGCTGAAGCACACTGATTCTCTGATCTCAGTACAACTTAACCCATAGTTTAGGCAAAATCATAACATGCCAAGATGGCGATACAATTAAGAGAAATTCACACAAACTCAGGGATGAAAATAAATACAACTATCAAACAGAGTTTCTAAAAACTAGAAGTTTTCCACTTCTGGCTTTAAACAGATCTTTTGTTTTGTATAAAATGCTTGGAGGAAAAAAACAAGGGAAAAAGATATAGGCTATCTTCTTTATGTTAGCAGGCTCTGAGAAGAGTAATTTTAATGCTGTAGAGGTGAATTAGGAAATTAATGCCAAAGAAAAAGAACAAAAAGCAAAAACTGTAAGAAAGTAATTGCTGTACTACATGCTATGGATTTAGTGATACTATTATAAAAAACAACCAACTATCAGGGGATTGTGCCATTTATGGGGTCTAGAAGAGCAAGGGAAATCACAAACACCACTCTGTAAATACTTACACTCCTTATCACCAGGTAGCTCTCAAGTGTAGACTCAGCTGAGTCATAAATAACACTGCACATGCAATTACACTTTCAGCAGAGGATCTCCATTACCTCTGATCTCATTACGAAGAGCAGCCAGCTCAGGGCACACTTCACTTGTGCTGAGGGCATGTTTACACCAGGCAATGGAGTGCAGCGTGTGCATCCTCAAAATACAATTCACTGAGCAGCAGCACCAAACTCACTCTGATTTAAGATCCATACAGATGTGCCTTCACGGTGCTGTTCCTAAAGCATTCAGCCCCTCTAAAAAACAGGGCTTATTAGCCACATTTGCACGTTACAGTGTAGGACTGGTGCTGCTTTGCAGAGCTGAACCACCCTCTCCTTCCCGACCCGCACCACTTGCACTGTGCTGGGTGCTCGGAGGAGCGAGCACCAAGATCTCCCAGCGGCTCCAGCGTGTGCTGCAGGGTGCTCACCTCCCTGTGTGCTGGTCCCAGGGAACAGGCAGCTCTAGAGCTTCAGGCAAGATGACATCCATGTCCTGCAGTGCTTCAGGTAACAGTACTTTCAGCTGGTTGGTTGGTAATGAGATGGTGGTAGACCTGCATTTCTTTGCCATGCTGTTTTGACTCCTGAAGACCAGGTATTGCTTCTTGCCGTAATTCCATCTCATTATTTTTCCACATGCATACAAAAGGAATTATGTTTTACTAGTCATTTTTGCATAAAAAGAGCACAGAATTTGAGAGAGGAAGATACCAACTGCTTTTATGGAGGCATTTCTCATTTCTCCAAAGAGAAAACTAGTTTGATTTTTTTTCCTTAAAAACAGGGACTGAACTGCTTTCTTATCAGAAAAAGATAACACTGAAAGAGGCATTGCTGTCACAAAAACTGACCTCCTTTTGTAACTGAGGTGATGGATGTTCCTCCAAGTCATTCTGTTTTGAAGAAGAGTACAGGTTTTTAAGAAAAATACCTATTTTATTTATACCAGTTTTATGTTTCCTGCAATAGCGAATCACAGGGTTAAAAATCTTCAAAAGTGTATTACAATGGTTAATTAAAAAAAAAAAAAGCCCTCAATTTCTAGCCTCAGGGCATTGTTTTGCTTTTATCTGTAACCTTCTAGAATTTTATTCTCTATTTTAGTACTTGTACACCGCGACTAAGTAACTGTCTCCAATAAGAAAACAGATGGAGATCTCAGATTCTTTCATTGTAGGGCATATTTAAAAAAATATTTTAACCATTCTACTCTTTTTTTCCCAACACTCTCCAAAGTATCATCACCTTTCCTGAAAAGTAGGCACCAAAACTGAATGCTCAGTTAGCATTCTCATTAGATTTTCACCAGACCACCCAAAATAAACACTTTTTCCTGTTCTTTACTTGAGATTTCCCCATACGATACATCCAAACACCACGTTAGTTTCCTTACTGTGGTAGCTGGGAATTCACCTTCAGCTGATTATTTAGCAGAATTCACAGCTTTCCACAACAAAGTCTCCATTTGCCAAGCACTGTCTTTGTCTCTCACTTGTCTCCATTTGACCATATTAAAACACGTATTGCCTGCTTCCACTGATTCTATATACACGTTTCATACACAAGCAGTCTGCGATCACGGTGTATCAGTGATCTGTCATGTTCATCAGCAGCCGCTTCCTCCTACCTGTAATACTTATGCATAATACAAATTTTCTTTCCAAACCAATGTCATTAAATAACAAGTTAATTTTCTGATCATTTCAAAGTCTGTCAGTAAGTTAACTATAAAATGGATCCAGTAAAGCTCCTAAACACATGCTTAAATCTTAAGCACTTTACTCACACTAATGTTAAATACCTCGCTGCTTGGAGACCCACGACACAGTTACAGAAAGGAAATGCAATACACTAGCATGGTTGATCTGTATGTCCAGGATTCCAGGTTTGGTATCTCGTTCAGAGACTTCAGGGTAGCCTGCACTAACATGGTTGGACTGGATGATCTTAGAGGTCTTTTCCAACCTAAATGATTCTGTGATTCTGTGATTCTGAACATTGTATACAAACAGAAAAGGCTGAGCTCAGACAGAGAAATTAACTAAAATAACCCTTTCAGTAGTACTCCTTTATCTAGTTCTCATATTTCATCAAACACTTGTGCATGGAACAGCCAGGGTTTAGACAATAAAATGCTCCTCACTTCATAGAAATTTCCCCAAATTCACTTTACCTACATGAGAAAGGTGACTGAGCCAGTGTGTTTACATTCACTCCCTAACTGGATATGGATTTGAAGGTTTGGTTTTGGCTTAAAAGAGAACATTGTTTGGAAATTCTGGACCAAGAGACCAGAATCTCTTCTCCCTAGGTCACTTATTTATTATTTTAATTGGAAGGAAGACCATCATTATGGGTTTATGATGCACCCCGGAATATTTTGAAGAAAAGCAAGACTTCTTTGAAAGAAAAAAGGGGAAATGAAAAAGATCTGTCAGTCTAGCACAGTTACTCTATTTCAACAGTTAACATACTGGCTGCTCCTTAAAGGATACTGCTTGGTTTTCCTTCAGACTTGCCTTTTGGTAAACATTCTGACAAATTTACTTAAAACCTGTCATAACTCAAATCATCAAATATCTCGTATACACATGTCAATAGAATTTCTGTCATCTTTATGAGAGGCTACAGCTTTGGTCAGTATGTGGCCCAATCCTGACCCTGCCTGTGCTGAGAGGGAAAACCATGCCCCAAGTTTAGTGGGGAAAGATCAGACCTTTATAATGAGAACAGGATTACTGTAGAGATATTGATTAGCTCACACTGTAGTTGGAATTAGGAATTGCAGTTCACAGATAGAGATTCAACAGTTTGAACTCCTAAGGGTTTAATTACTGAGGCTAATACTATAAATGTAACCAAGGAAAAAAAGCTTTTCAGAAATTGTTTTTTCAGAGGAAAGAAGGAAAATATTATTAGCTTTTCGGAGGGTGGTGAAATAAAGGAACTGATTCTTTAACCAAGCCTTGCTGATTACCTTTTAACATGTCATACTCAATAGGATCAAAACTAAACATGTAAATAAATTATGCATTTGCCGGGACCCCATAAAACAAAGTTAGAATTTCTCTCTGGATAGAGGTTGCTACCATAGCACGATGAGCCTGACCTGTATCTCTTCGAGATTAAATTAGACAGGAGTCCAGCCAGACAAGAATCTGCAACAGAAGCAGATGAACCATGCTCACTGACCAGCTGTCTCAAGTAAAGCAAGTGCTTCCTTTGTAGGAGTTAAAAATATAATAAATGTCCTCCCAAAATTGACTAACAAGAAAGGGAAAATGTCCATTGCCATAGCAGGCTTTTAAAATTCTCTGTCCTGAGGAAAAAAACACCTAATTTTGTGTTCAAACTCTTCAGTTTCTTCTTAAATGGGTTCTGGCTTTTTGAGGAACATGGAGTAAACAGCTAATGCCAACTGCAATCTCCACTGAGAAAACTAGCAGGCAATTTTTGGAGTGAATGCAGACACTTGCCATCCTGCTCTCAGAGACAGAAAATGCACATTTCTTGCTTCTGATCAAGAAATTAAGTCCATGCATTTCTTTCACACAAGGACAAAAGCTATTTTTAGAAGAGTGAGGATACACAGACATGGATAATCAGTCCTAAACCTGCTTTTATTCCCAGGTTCTCACATTAACAATAATCATGCTAGAAATCTGGAGAGTAAATCTGATCGCTAATTTAGTTTCCATTTTCATTTACTCACAAGATAATTCCAAACAGCAAGAAGATCCGCACAGATTGATTCTGCCAGCTAAAAGATGGTTTGATCAAATATTCAGCAGGAGAGAAAGACTTAAAAATGTGGATCAGAGAGAGAAGTTATCAGTAGACAGTAGATCAGTTTTTGACACTTTTCCTCTCTTCAGTGTATGCAGTTGTTGGTGATCCTGTTCATGTTTGAGATGTAAGCTGTCCATGCCATAACAGCTACAGTAATATATTTGTTTTCTTAGTAATGAATTCCAATTTGTATTTTACTAAAAATGTTGTTAATGTGGTTTTGATTTTTCAGCTGTCTTTTTTGAAATACTATGGCTATTAGGATTCTTCTTCTGCAGGGAGGTTGGCCGCATAAAGAGCAAACAGAATTACAGAGGGCTTTTTTGTTTGCTTGTTTTTACAGAAGATTTAAAAACCTAATTCTGCACTTTCTCCAAACATTTCAAGACTTGTTCCATACTTTTACTATCTGCATGGGAGTAATTACACTTATAAAGGATCCAGACTAAATCCGAGTTATTCTTGTGTTTGTCATCACATCCTCACGATATTTGTAGTTTTATTTCAGTTTCCTCTGAAAGGAGGTACAAAATGTGTGCTGCTTTCTATGGGCAACCTTTAAGGCAGGGGTACAGAGCAATACTTCAGCTTCGACTATGTATATCACGCATTCCTAAATGTGATATCAATGCAGTATAAGCATCTAAATACATCCTCCTTTGCATATATGTAAAGTGAGATGTGCTGCTCCTTCCACAGATAGCTAATGCAGCATCTCAGTGGTATTGCACAAAAATGTAAATCGAGGAACCCCTGATTTATCTTATGCAGTGGGAAAAACACTGAAAGAGAGCATGATACACCACTTACAATTATTTCATTCTGTAATCTGTAATGTGGGAATAGCGACAGGAAAAAATGGGCTGGATGCATTTTTTCAAATGGCTTGCGCAGAGCTAAAATAAAGTCCCATGTTATTTTATTTTATTTAGGGTATTAATTTTACTCAGGTCACAGGCAAACAGCTACACTTTCATTAATGAAATGCTCTTAAGCTAATTTCCATTTGTATGCAAGCAACATCATCAGGTTTAGTACATGCACACAGTCGTACATACTTACACTGATATCTGCATGAGAAGGAAGCGAACAGGCTGTTGATTTATTACACACAAATTGAATGAATAAGATAACATTTTATTAGTGAGATACCATTATAAAAAATGACTATAAATGGATACAATACAAGTGGTATATGGCCTTATCAGTAAATCTACTGTATGTTAGGACCTGGTACATGTTGTAATAAAAAGATAATTAAAAGTATTGAATCACAGGACCATACCACGAAATAGCCCAGTAACAACAAGCTCCATTAGTGAGACAGAGAAGTGAGACTGAAAAGTGAAATCAAATTTTTAGGAAGCATGAAAAAGCCTGAAGTCCAAGCAGTAAAAGAATAAAGAGGGGGAGTATTTTTCTGACCTTCCCTAAAAGAGACTAAAAAAATGACTTGACACAAGGCTTTCTTGTTTGAGGAGCTTTATCTCATACCCTTAATGAGCGTGTTTCTAGTAAGGTGATATTCACACTCTTTAACTGCCGTAAGGAGCACACTGAAAACCAGTGCAAATATTTCAGAGGGCTTTTTTTTTGCTTTTGTTTTTGTTTTATGACTAGCACTATGTCTGGCTCTGGAAATATGCACTGTCTTCTTCTCCTCATCCCTCCCCCTTCCCCTCAGGTCAACCGCTTCCCCTCCCTCTGGTCAGTTTAAGATGGAGATGCTGCCTAAGCGCTGCTGTACAGAATAAGCACACAACATTTTCTCCTGGGAGTTGGTTCATGCAAAACACTGCCCCGCTGAGAGAGTGGAAATTTACCCATAAGACATTCTTCCAGCAGCAAGACTCCAGAGGAAACCTGATCAGAATTTTTAAAGACATGCCTTGATTTTCTCTCTAATTCCTTCAAAGTTTCATGGGGGAAAAAAAAACACAAACCAAATGTTTAAGGTTTGTTATGTGTGTTCTGTGCTTGACCAGAAACAGACTGAGGTATAGTCTAATTGGAGGATAAAAACTGAGAAGAAGACAGCAGTGGATTATTTTCAATAGATTTTCTGCTGATATGTCTTCTCCTATGATTTCTTTTTGTTTTTCTTTCCTGCTCCTGACTTTCAGTTTATAGTCTCTGCAGCGCTTCAGCTGATCAATACATCAGCTCTCTCTCCTCCACACAGGCAGAACCCTACTGGCTTTAAGACGTGCAGGTGGTATTTGCAAAATAAAATTAAAAAAACATTTATTTTTACAACTTAAGTTTGTGTCACCGATTTCCCCAAAAAATACATTTCAAACTAACACTGAACATCAGAAAGGTGATGGTTTTAAGTTATTTCTTAAAGACCCTTGGAAAAATATGTAGGAGATCTATATAGTGAATTTAAAATCTCTTTTAAGAAAGAAACCTTTGGTTTTGGGCCCAATCCAAAGTCCACTGAATGCTCCCCCTTGCTTCATTTTGACTTGAACCAGCTTTTTATTGTTTAATCTTACTCTGATCGATTTCAGCTGCACAGCTCCCACATTCTTTTATTATCATAATAAATTTAACCTTTATATTTTCATAGTACCTAAAAGTTGCAACTATGGTACAACCCAGTGTGCCAGGTACTATTTAAAAAAGCCTTGTTAAAGGACAGTCCTTTCCTTCAGAGATTTCAGTTGTTACAGGCAATTTGCAGACTGACGCATCCTCCTGTTGCATAGCAGGTAGTGGCATGGTCAGGACCAGATGAGTCAGTGAAGCTAGGAGAATAAGGACTTCACAGAACTAAACTTGTGCACAATGACATAATTTGGAGAGGAAACACATCTCCTTTTTAATCTTAAGCAAACAAGCATCCCTAATTAAGATATACAGCCAGAAACTTTATTTTCTCCCTTCGTCTTCTGGTGTAGTAAGGAAATTGTTTTACCTTTCTCTGCTGCAGTGCTGGGACACTATACACACTGATGACCACATTTTTTTAAAGGCTATTGAAAGTGGATCCAGAATTGAGTTATGAAATGTTGCAGAACTAGCAATGAGGGTTCAAATTTGGTCTTTGTATATTAGCAAAACAAGATTGAGATGTGATCCCAACATTTAAATACCTTAAAAAGAAGAAATCACCAAGCTGTAAATGGCTCATTAATCCCACAGAAAGAGACAAGGAACCATGTCTGGAATTTATATCCAGATAAAATCTGGAAGGAAGGCACTGCTGCAACAATGACAGCAATACATTGTTGGAAGTACCAAGAGAAGTGGAGGATGCCCTGTGTCCTGATAACTTTGAAGCAAAAACAACTAGAAAATCAACTCCAGCTAAACACAAGTTATGCGGGTTATTGATGGAATAACTGTCATAAATTCTGTGACCTACATATAAGTGGTCAGCTTACACTACTGGTAAACTTAAATATGAGAAGAACCACTTGCTCAGATAAAAATTAGGTTTTTTTAATTAATTTTGGTACTATGTAACTTAGATTTCAGCTAAAATGTTTCTATTTTGGAGAAAGGTGCTCTTGGAGTATATGTGTATTTCAGCTCTTTTAGAGTACCTGGCACCTCACTCCCATACACATTTTTAGAACCCAACATTACTAGGAAGTCTGAGGTTCACCTTACAACACGCACCACCTGCATTGAGCCAGCTGTGAATGCACCACTTCCTCCAGCAGGATGCTGATGCACCACTATTCTCACCAGTTCCTTGCACTGCTTTCCTAGCTGCCTTGGTATTTACCTGTTGAGCTGGGTACTTCAGCTGCTCAGAACCGTGCTCATCAGAGGCCCTTTCACTGTCTGAATTGCTTACAACCAAGTAGCACCTTTTCTAATTCCACTTCCTAAGGAGTTCCCATAGTCACGTCACATTTCTGACTATTCATCAGCTACGTACTGCTTTGTTCCCCTGTCTGTTGTGAGATATTATCTAGCCTTGGGGAGAAGTGTTTTATCTTGCCCAAGTGTCCAGCTGTATAGTAAAGCAAACATAAAAACAGACATCTCAGTAAATGAAGAATAAGAGGCACTTTCAAGACACTTCTCACTGTTGTAACGAAGTAAACGTAGCTCAGATGAACTATAGATAGTCCAGCTACAATTTGATCACTGCCATTATTCTGAGGTGCACAAATGCTATTCCAGTTTGCTGTGGTCTACCCCACATAGGTGGGTGCTGGTGACTCAGTAAACCAGGTACCAGGCAGGATCAGAGACGCTGAACCACCCCAAACTGAACCACAGCCAGAGGATTAGCCTGAACCCCAGGTAGAGACTCTAACTATGGATGAGACCAATTCCAGTAAGCCTTACACGATGCATTGTAATAAAATTTAATGAGGGATAGGGGAGACTTTAAGCATTCCTGGGAACTGGTGGTCTTATTCTTCTCTACCTCAGGGGCATGTGAACTGGCATTCACTTAATGGCCAAAAGTAAATACAAACTCTCTTTTCTTTCGTATGATAATGCAGAAAGACAGGCACGATGAGTACCTTCTTATGTCCATAAACTGAGCACAGTACTCTCTCTCTGCCCAGTATGTTCCATTGACCACGAAATAGTAACAAGACATATGTTGATAATCAATGAGACTTACTTTAAAAAGGCACATATACTATGGACAGTTTCCAGGAAGAAAGGGTCCTTTCTCGTTCCCACCATGACTCTGTGCTTCGGTGCAGAGGCACTCTACCTTTGCACGGTTTGAATTCCTCAGGATGGCATGCCATACTTGTAGTTGTAAAAAAAAAACAAACACAAAACTCAAGTCTCTCACAACTGGCCCTTCTACTTTATGTCCGCATATAATATTTCTGTCATTCTGTGCCTGTGGGTGCAGGTCTGATTTTATTGAAACTTCCAGTCTGGCCACTTGAAACATGCACCTCCTGATCCTCAGAACGCTCTCTTCTTCTGAAGGCTGTGTGAAATTCATTACAAAACTAGGCCTTGGACAAGATGTAACCTATTAATATTTATTCTCAGTCTCAAGACTTTTTTGCTTTCCGGTCTTCTGAAAAGCATACTCCGTATTTTACAGCCACTTATGATCAGCTTAAACACTTCCCTTCTTTTATCCACACATCCAGTAAAAGGTTTCCTAAGTTAGATAGAAGAGGTTAACCTGGAACAATGGTCACACTATTAAGGCCTATGAATAGATGTCCTGTCATCAGATAAAATACGTTATATCTTCTAAAAAACAGGCAGCATGGACCTTTCTAGACTATTACATTTGGAAACCACGAACCTGACACATTTCATGCCACCACTAGAAACTGTCCTTTTTCTGTCGAATGCCTGATGCTAGGCATGATGGCCAGATCAGTAACATTTAAGAACCCAAGTTAAGTGTTGCAACTCCTAAAAAAATTGGTTTCTGGATCCAAGGGGATGACTCAAACACCCTGTTCCATCAGAGGAGAAACTGGCATTCCATAGCGAGTCAGAAAACTTGCATGCTGGACCAGCAGCTACACACAGCTAAGCAACAAGTGCTCAGCAGAGGCATGTGTTCGAATTCTTGCACTTCGTGGGAGCTGAGGCCCTTACTCAGCACAACGCTTTCGGTAATTCCATTCACTTTTGCTCTAAGACCTTAAAATTTTCTTTTACGCTTAGAGAAGCTTGTCTTTTTTTTTTTTTTTTTTTTTAAGCACTAACTGATTTTAAACTCAATGTCTGTGAGTGGAAGTAGGGACAGAGGTTTGGAAGGGAAATAGGCAACAACTTCCTGGGAACAAGTGCACAGCATTGTTATTTCGATGTATATCCGTGTTTTCTCTTTTCAACAGCAATGTGGTGGGTAAGAATATGTGACAGTAAACTTTCGGAGAACAGCCGGCTGCAAGCTTTTCTGTGGTGCTACAATAGCTTGCACATGGAAAAGAAACAAGTTACTTTACTTGACTCCAGATGGCACACCTCTGACAGCTTCAGGTAGAGGTCCCAAAATGAAGAGTATGTTAGCCCCAAATTCATAAAACATTGCTATGAAAGAAGATACATAGAAATCCTGGACCAGAATATATGGTGATTTCCATACACTGCCCATAGTGTGCAAGCAAAAATATTGTTCATCAGTTACTGTGCACACAGTGTAGATAACAAAACCTACAGTGGTTAGAAAGTTTAAACCTGCCATGAGAGTATAAATTCTTCTTTAGATTGTATAAGTTGGACCAGGGCCATGTCTTGGCAGTGAGAAGAGCACATTGTACACAACAGAGTACAGCCTCAGGGCTCGAGTAATTACAAACATACAGATAACATTTGTTCTATTTGCATTGCAGAAGTGAGACTCACCATGTATCTACTGGCTTAAAAGCTCTTCTTCCACAGATAAAGGAAAGCAAAGGAAGTAAGAACATTGACTAACAACTCCTCCAAGATACCTCTATTTTAGTAAAACCTACTTTTCATAGAGAAATTGAGGTATCAAGCATTTATGCCTATGTCTCTACACAACATGAGATAGTAAAGTTCATAAGAATTCGAGTATTAATATCAGATCATTTCCTTTAAAAATTTCTTTACAAATTCCTGCTTACATTAAAGTTTTGCACCAAGCCACACAGCACAATACAAATTGCATCAATTAACTATGGCATTTGTATCCTACACCAATAGTTAAAATACAAAAATACCTGTAACAGATGAATTAGATAGATAACACAGATATAAATTTACACAGAAATTTGCCCAAACTTTGCAAGCTGAGAAAAAAAAAATCATTTAATTTCCATTAATGAGAATGAGAGAATGTGCTACTGAAAGAAAACCTTTCTAAAAGCAAAGAGCAATTATGTTTCATGCTCAAAAGACCGCAGATTCCACATAAAACTCACAATGCTGCGCCAATTATTTGGAGTTCAAATTCCCTTATTGTAGCAATTGAAACAATCTCAAAGAGTGCAAAAATTACCGAGTTGAAAAATCTATTCTTTAAAGTATACCATGCATTCATTTTGCACATAAATGATCTTAAAGTATTTCGGAAGGTGCTGCACTTTTTATTTTTAAAAGTAAAAATAACATCTATCACTTTAGTAACACTGTTAGACATCTTTTAAATAGATATTTAACAGAATTACAGACATGTTGGAGAAGATAGCTTATATTCACTGAAAAGGCTACTGTAGTGCATTAGTCTTTAGATAAAGTAATAGGATCTTTTCCATGTATTAACAATCCTCTATACAAAAGATTTCTTAAAACTTTTTAAACAGCTTTATCAAGTCAAGGTTACAAAGCACAAATGGGTAGCTAAATGATACGTTGTTACTGAAAAGATATTGCCCGAATCCATACAGATTTTGATTGCTTTAGGAAAAAGAGGAATTTGCAAGGTTTGCCTCTTTAAAACTCAAGTATATTTTAAAATTTACAATGGCATAACAAATCGAAAGATAGTCATGTAGTGTAAAATTTCTGGCTATCTCACTTCCTTCTAAAGAATCAGACAGATCAGATTCAAGCTGAAATGCGTTAACTTGTCCTCTCCAACATGATCTGAGGCGAGCAAAAATACTGAGGCCAACACCATGCTGAAACCTCCCAAATTTCTTGCTGACTTTCTATTCGCAGCTTTGGTAATTGCAAAGTCTATCGACATTAATGTTAATTTCACGCTGTAAGCAACTATTTTAAAAGCAATATTTTCTTAAATAGGTACAGACATACACTATTTCGGTCAAACTCCTGGTGATAGCAGCAATAGCTCTACATTCAGGAAGGAGGGCCTGATATATACAGCTTCTAGCATTTGCAGATACATATGCCCTTTTATCTACCTCAGCTGAGCATCCATCACCCCACCATCGGTTTAACTGCTTCCAAATTTGTATCAGTTTCTGGTTCCCACTTCTACTTCTCTGTCTTAATCAAGAGTGTCCAAACAGACTAGTACACCTATACCTACAACGTGCCCATTTCTCTGGTTCAAATTTCAAAGCACTCAGGATCAGGAAATATAAACCCAGGCATTTGGCAAGGCACCCAAAAGTAATAGAAAAAAATACGTTGTGTGGAACAAATAATGAATCAGTCTTTTATTCATTTTTCTGCAAGGTTTGTAGCAAATAAATGAGCCTTTCTTTTTGGTGCTACCACAGCATAAAAAGAGAATCACTGGAACATGCTGGAATAGCCATAAAAAGTGAATAAAAAATAGCAAGAATGGCTCTCAAATGCCTACATAAAGCTAAGTCAGGGCTATAAAAACTGCTGCATCTAATTCCATAATTTCTTTCTGCGTTTTCATGCAGTCAGCCATTCTGAATGGTCCTGGAGTTCACTGTCCAAGCATATTGCAAAAAATCTTACCTAATCCACAATACAAACTATTTTTTATTACCATTATTTCCTATTGATGTCATTCTTACTAAAAAAAAAAAGGGTGTTAGCTTCAGAACAAATAATTACTAGAATAGGACATTGACACTGTTACTTCCCCTCCCCCAAGATTTTTATAGCCATACATTTCATTTGATTTCCTGTACACCCCTTAACAGTTTGTGAATTTTCATTCCTCTCTAAGATATGAATATATTATACTAAGAGATATTATATAAATGAGACCATTATTCAAAATGAGAACCTTCTCCACTAACAGCATCACTATTTGCAGAGTATGAGACAAAATAAATGTCTCCCATGAGTGACTAAATGCAAAATAAAAAGTAACCACTCAACTTTAATAGTTTAAAAATGCTATTAAACATAATGGCTCCTCAACATTCAAGCAGCACTATGTTTTAAGTGATCTTCATTTTTAAAGAACTATTTTATTTACATTTGAAATATTGATGGTGCATAAAGTTCTGTTCATGTAGTAATGATAGTCAAAAGTATTTAAAATAATTACCACAAACCTGAAATTGTAAGTTTGCTCTGTCCCTAGGCCACTGGAGACTCCAGTACTAAAAATGTAAACAGCATCTGAAGAAATAATAAGAAACACCTACTCTGCTCTGTGTAATTCTTAAAAAGGTATCTGAGTTTCTTAGTGACCGAAAGAAGAAATATCAAAGCAAAAGCTCCTAGGTTATTAAGCAATAAAGTAGTAACTTAATCTGCTTATTTATTTATTTATTTATTTTTATGTTTGAGGAGAATTCTGGCTCTGGGTATATGTTTCCAGAAATTAACTCTTTAGGTAGCAACCTTATCATCAAAATGTATGGATGTAGAGAGGGAGCTGTTTCAAAATACCACAAAGATCATGCTTGCATTTAAGCAGGTGAAAAGAGAGAATGTTTGTTTTTCCTTTATGAGGACATATTAAAAAAAAAAAAATCACATTAATATTTCTTCTGCCGCGTGGGGATGAAAAAAAAAATTTAAGGAGACACTACAACTTATTTCCCAGATTACTTTGTCACCTGATATCAATCCAGCACAGCATCCATACGCTATAGCGAGTGCTCTGAGCAACATCAGAATTTGTGGGAAACCAAGAAGTACACATGCCACTTTACAGGAGAACAAAAAACGTTACAGGTCAGATTTATGACTCCACAGTTACTCGTTGTGTGCCAGCAACATAAAAACCTGCATCACCTAGAGTAGCCTAGCAAATGGCGTGGAGTGGCCAGATCTGCTGGATGTGTCCCTGCAGTGAAACCCCGAGCTCCTGGAAAGGAAGCAGAGCACACACAGAGGCCACAGCTGGCTCCTGCTGCAGGAGTGGGTGCTTCTGTCACGTAGGCTGGACGCTGTGTAGCCTTAGTCTCTCCTTTGCTCAGCTGGATTTAGCCTGAGTTTCTGTGTGGTTCCACATCTTCCCAAAGAGCCCTCCAACTTACTGCTTTTCAGGGTAGTCAGTTAAAAAAAGAGAACGGCTATATCCATTTACCAAAAATGTAACCAGCCATGAGTAGAAACAGCTTTGAAACATGCCAAGCACTAAACACTGCCTTACTTTAAGGTTGCATAAACAATTCAGAGGATGTGTAACCTCAGAAAAATTCTCCAAGACATTTTTGGTTTGAACTGGGAGGAAGCAGACTGAACTGTCAGCCTCCCAAGAATTAGCCAAGATGCTGAAGCACAGGAACAGGTCACCAGTTAAGTAAACAGAATTGTCACTTACTTTTTTTTTTTTTTCTCTCATTCGTAGCTTTACTTTCTATTTTGTAATCAGGAAAATCAAACCCAGACTAAATATATAATAAATAAATAGCTATTTATTCTAGACAGTCTGAGTTTGATTTTCCTGATTGTTCTAGAACAAACAGATCAGAAGAATTTTCTTTTTCAAACAATACTGTTTAATTGTTAGGTATAATAACTCTAGAATGCTTTTACATTCAAACAGTCAAACTTTTTAGAGGCAGGCAACCTCAACCATATTAGCACTCTTTAGGGTGAGAAAGTTTCCCCTCAAGCTGAGAAAGCCCACTGGTAATCCAAACACGGGGGCAGAAGGAGAAGTCTTCCCAAGGTAATGAGTATTAGCAGTGAGAGATATGTGACAGACAGTCGGTGACTTTGGCACATTCTGCGGTACTTCTCAGACTTTTTCACACCATCTTATTTTTCATTTGCAAATTTACTAAGGCAGCATTTAAAAGACCCCACTGAAAGTGAGGCCAATTGGAGTAAAGTTTGCATATACAGATAGTTTAAAAAAAAAACACAAAAACATACTTTTCACAATGTTTGTGAATTACATAAATTCAAGTGATAGGATAAGCAACATACTTAAATGACTTGTCCAGTATCACATAGCAGGACAGGGACAGAGCTTAGGTAGAATCCAGACATATATCTACTTAGCAAACCATCTCCTTTCTTTGCTTCCTCTGCCTTACATCCCCCCAGGTGGGTGGAAGCCATTCGCACGCTCCGACTGCCAACACGTTGCTGGCAGCCTGGAGTTGCGCACCTGCACTCATGCTGCTTTCTGTCCAGCCAATGCCACAATGGGCATTTCCAGCTGGAAAAACTCATAGCTAAAGCATGGGCACCACTAATTCCCAGTCCCAGCTCTGCCCACTCCTTGTTGTGTCTCAGTCAATACCGCTGTCTTCTCTGCAGACATCATAGATACCTGCCCCTATGCTGAAACCGTATCGTCCCATCTACTTCTTCCCCCAAATCATTTATACGGTTCCTTTCTTTCCTCCTTTTAGAGTCAACACCCTCCTCTCACATCATAAAAGTCTCCATATCCCATTCATAAGCACGACACGTTGTAAAATGCATCTGTGCTTTTTCTGATCCCGTTCCCTCCCCACCCTTTGAGTCTATGTACCGGGAAGGAGCTCCCCCTTTTTCCTACTCCCTGGCCTTTCCTTCGAGGCCCTGCGTAGCTGCGCGGCCGAATGCCGCCTGCCTCCATGTCTCCTCTGCTTCGGTTGTCATGGCTACACCACCAGCCTCGCATCCAGGCTTCCATTTCCCCATCGGCGACTTCGGGCCTGCTTTCAAGATGCGCAGGATATTCGAAAATCCTTTCAATATTCAACCCAGCCTAGCGACCGATATCTATCTTGACATCTAAGAATGTGTTGGATTTTCAGCCTTGTCAAACAGTAGTGAGTGTCATCTTTGATTTCCAAAGCTTTTGAATGATGGATCTTCAGTGAAATCTCAACATTTCTTGCAGACCACCAAATACCCTGACTCACAGCTCAGAACTCTACTAAAGCAACATGGTCTCGTGGGCTGGCCGCGTACTTCTTACTACAGCTTTGGGAAGAAGTTTGGTAAACAAGGTATTTTTTTCTTATTTTCGCAGAAAAAGCATCCCCTTCCATTGCACAGCCTGCAGAGTCTAAAATAGCCAGAGAAAGACCGGCAGCGGATCTCCCAGCTACTGCTGTTTCTGAGGAGGGAAGGAGGGCAGTGGCATTCCAGCATGAGAACTATTGCCTTTTGCTGGGGGAGGAGGATGGGAAGTATTTGAGCAAAGCTACTGTTGGTGTTGGATCATAGAAACTGGATGAGATGACATGGCCAATATGTCCAAGAACATGTGGGAAGGCAAGGAGGGGAAGACACTTCATGAGCAAGCATGAGACACAGCCCCTCTCTCCCAGAGCAACACAAGGTCAGGAATGTCACACAATTAAGGCTGTAGAGTTTGGTTCAGCTGTAATCACTTGATATGATTAATCATCTCTTAAGTACCTTCCACATCTAAGTTTTATCCACCACTCTCTCATATAACTTCACCGGAGCACATACCATGCTTCCATTTGTATCTTGCCAGAAAAAATAAACTCTGTGTGTACAAAATAGCTGCTAAACTGCATTCAGAACCTCTAGGGATCAGGCTATTTTATGGCATGAAAGTTTTAGATTAACATGAAAATGATCAACCTACACCCTTCTACCATCATTTTGGCTTGAAGTTTCGTCACATGCATCATGTTTTTACGTTGTTTCTCCTCGATTTTTAATAATGTGTCTAGTTTGACTTACAGCCCTGATACCACAAAATATTAATCATTTCTAAAGAGATAAGATGCAGGCAAACAAATCATGTATTTTTTGTAGGTTGGCTAAAATTTTATTTAAGAGATGTGCTCCATTTGTATCAATCATTGATTTTGTAGCAGAAAATGTGAAACACTAATTCACACCGAATGTACTTGTTTCCCACCTCAGTATATCCATTGGTGATGGTAGCATGGCATCAGCTAGCAGCCTTCGCCTTTTAACAGTTTTTGGTGGAGGGAGCAAGAAGAAAGGGATGCGTGTCCATTGTCATCAGTGGCATTTTTAAACATCATGACAGGTTATCGCTCGCGTGGCGGCCCTGCACTGACAAGGGGTTGTTTTTACACCTGGTGTTTTCTTGAGGGAGAATAACCCAGTGACACTGGACAGAGCACTAGTCACCACAGGAGTGGTGGCAGCCTGTCCCTCTTACATAGGCATGGTTGATGAACCAGAAGAATTGCCTGTAAAGCCCGTAAGGCTGTGACCCTTAAGAGCTGCAGTGGCCAATTACTTCTTGGGATTTTTATCATTTTATTTTTCTCAAACTTTTTTCCAGGCTAAGCTTTGATGCAAGCTAACATGCTTCAGGGAATGACAAAACAAGATTTGTCTTTCCTTATCTATCATATAAATACACGGAACAATTGCAGCCTAACCACTTACTGTATCTCCACATGGGTACATAGACAAAGAACAAAGATATCTCCCAATCTCAGGAGTTCTGATCTCAAGGTCTGTAGCTGGGGCTCATCTCTACTTTGTTGTGAAAGTAATCTGAAATGGCAACACTTTCCAAATAAACAGCGACTCCTTTTTTTTGTTATCTTTAAACAGCATAGCAGACTAAAGGATGAACCAGAATTCCTATCCTTTATGCTTAATTTTCTCTCTGTTTTAGTGAAAACCAAATAATCATTCATGTTCTGTCAGTTCATGCAGTGAAATGTATGTATCACGGGTCCACTGTAGTTCCATGGTCAGATGTGCACGGTGTTTGAGTCCCAGCACACTGCATTCATGGAAATTTAGCTTTCTCTCAGGCTTCAGCAGTGTCTTTCTTTGGCTCTCCACCACATTTTGCATGCACATTTTGAAGTTCAAGCAAAGCTTTATTCCTTTGCTTTATAGTTTTCCTTTCCAGGGATATAAATTAGTCTAAATGTATGACTCTGAGACTTTACAGAGGTTTCTAACATGACTTTTTTTTTTTTTTTTTTTTTTTGCATGAGGATTATACAGATGTAGAGAAATCCAGTAAAGCATGAATACCTTCTCTGCCTAAATACCACACTCAAGCTTTTGTTTGGTATCCTTAAAGGATCCCACAGGATCTCCCTCCCTTAGCACATGTCTTCTAAATCATGCAAATCTGCTTTGGTTCTGGTTACTCCATCCAGTCTCATATGGGCCTGTCTCCGTCTCCAGTGCTTGGTAGCGGATTTTTTCTCACATGCTTTCCATTTACTTTGACAAGACTTGATCAGAAGCAATTGGCATACTTCAGCTGATAACTCATTTTTTTAACTAATGATCTCATCAATTCTTTTCTATTTACATTTACAGGGTTGTTGCCAAGTAAACTGTCACTGTTAGTCTTTGACTTCTGGCCCAATGTAGAGGTGAAATGATGAATAAAGAAAGATGTGCAATCAAAACAGAAACTGATGCTCATGGAGACTCCATAACGCCAAGCAGAGTTCAGAAGTTGTTCATAGACACATTCACAACTGTCATTGCATGCAAGGTAGCTCGCCATTTTGGGTGCCTAAGGATTTTAAGCATTTAAGGATTTGGGTGCCTAAGGATTTTGCCTAAACTAGATTTTAGGTAATACATTTATATCTCATATTATACTATATTTGCAGGTGGGAATGAGAGAGCAAGAGAGCTCTCTCCAACCAGTTTGCAACAGGAAAAATACAGCATTGTATCTGCAGTAATATTTAGCTTCGATGAGGTCAGGAAAAGGGTTGTGATATTTGCAGTGATAGTTACTGCCAGTATTATTCTTTTTCTACTTGCATTTTCCTTTTTTTCAGCCCCACTGAATTATGTCCCCAGGTTCAGTTTTCCCTGGTCAAGAGGTCCTTTTGGACCTTCCTGCTTCTTCCCCTGTTGTTGCTAGCTGCTTTCAGAGATCCGTTGCAGTTTCAGTCTCCCTCATGCAACTGAAGTCACCAATAGTGCATTCCAACTTTTACAAACCTTAGCGATCTCTATAAAGAGCTTCAGTTTCCAGACACATTTGGAAACAACAAAAAAAAAGGAAAAACTCTACCAAGACAAGCAGCCAGGATTCCATAGGATGCCAGGGCTCCGTTGTGCACTCTGTACTTCAAAATTCCCCGGCACCTTTTGCTGCTCTTGTTCCTTTCTAATTAATTCTTTGAGTGAGTAATTTGAGTTTGATCAATATAAAATCTGTGATTTTTCTAATTGTGATTCGTTACAGCTTCTCTAAATTGGTTACTCTAAGAATAAAGACTAACCTTTTCAAACCTCTCATCCGGAAATATTATGATAATGAGCAATGCCTGAGCTTCACAAAGGATGCCTGTAATATTACTATACTACTGAACTGAAGATCTTTTATAATAGTAAAAGGTTGCTTCCAGAAAAAGCATCTTTATGGAAATGTTTAGCCCTCTTTAAATGAACAATTCAGGTTTATTTCTTATTTTATGAATTTACCAGAAGACCACCTAGATAACATTTGCTTTAGAAATGGCACACTACTATTTAACGCAGGGAAATAGATGCTTATCTCTACTCCAGTCCATGCAACATTTTTATAGGAATAGTCCTTAGAAAAAAAACGAAGCTTCTCAAAATGAAATATATTTGCCTGTGGGTGATGAGGGGGAAAACTGCAAACTAAAGCCTATTTAATCTAGTGCAATTTATATGAAAGATCTCATAGCCACAAAATAAGTCCACGTTAAAACATTTTAGTGTTAGGTATCCAACAAATACTCAAAATGGCTTTGCGCAATGCACTTGGATGTTGATATTACAGAACAACAGACATTCTGCACAAATTTTTTTGGAAAAGAGAATTTACAAACATTTATTTTAGGAGGTCAATAGTGCATTCTCTCTCTTGGCCAAGCTATTTGTGATGCTATTAGGCAGAGCTATTTGCATACATCTATACTTATTAAAGATTTTAAAAAGCAAACTACAGTTTGAATTTTACCCCAACGTGTAACATAATTTTTGTGATTTTCAAAATTAAGTCTTCCAGTCAACTCTCCCATAATGTCTGTGCAGTGTCATTTTATGGCACTAATGTTCCAATACACTAAAGCACTTAGACAGTATTGTTGACTCCAGTGCAACAATTTGCATACTTAACTTTAAGTACATACTTTTTGGGACCTGGGCCTAATATTTCCTTTCACTGTTTGTATGTATTGCAAATGGTTTCTGTTTCCTTCTGGATGTGGGATAGCTAATTATGTTTTAGTCCCTGGGCATCCAGCAAGCATAATATAAAACCACAAGCTTATGGCTTTTTCTTGCTGCAGTTTTGTCCCAGTGCAGGCTAGCTATAGGTGCAGTTACAGGCTTCCACTCCAGAGCAGCTTCCTCCCAATATCCAAGGAAAGTAATCTCCTGACTACGCTAACAGTCATCCAAAAACCTACCATATAATCTAATTGAACTATCGATTCCCAAGCTAGGGCTTCTATTTAACATTCTAGAGAGAAAGAAAAGAGAGAGAAAAAGGTTTTACAGACACAGTAACACAATGCCGCAAAAAAAAACTCCTTTAGCTTCTGTTGCTTTACTTTTATTTATCATAAAGATTATGCAAAAAAATTTAGTTACAATGATAACAACAGTATCCCCCCCTTCTCTGAAATTTATTCTCTTTTTTATTTCAAGCTGTAAATACTTAATCAGAGAATATACATTTTCCTCAATAAGAAAGTCTAACTGCAAGGAGGAAGGGAAGAATGGAAAGTGCTCCATCCCAGCATCACCTCACATTACATTACGTCTAGACAGCTGGTAGTACTATCTGTATGACAGAACCTTTCTCAGCTTTTTTTTTTCTTTTCTTTTCTTTTTTTTTTTTTTAATTTAAGAGGAGAAAAATGCATGCGGTTTGCATTTGAAAAATTCCATCAGAAACCTACTTTATCTTTCATTCAGATTGTAAGATCAACAAATTCCCTTGACAATTATTTCCTATGAATATTAATTAAGTTACAACTACAGTGTGTTTACTAATCTTTTAGAAATAATGCAAGCATTATGGGGACAAGATAGTGGCATGGAATAAGAAAAAATATTTTTGAACATTTGACCAACAATAGAGGTTCCATTCTGGCAATCCTGTAAATGCAAACCTTATAGTTATTTTATGGAAAGGTGTATGTGCTGTTAGCAATGTGTGATATTCCCCATAATTTTTATGAAGCAAGTCAGGATTATTTGTACCAATATCAGAGGTATGTACATAAGTATTCTGTATTATTATCTCATCCCAGAATTTTTGTTCATATAACTGGAATATTTTAAATGTGAAAATGTCTTCCATTTATCTAAATGGCATTATGAGATTTGTTCTTGCTGGTCAAAACATTTCCTTGCATTGTAACTTATTTAAAGTTAGGGGTTAAAAGCACTTCTCATTTTTTTCTCTGATAGATTCATATATTTGGAGATCTTTCAAGTAATGTATTTAGCAACCCTAGCAAGGTGAGTCCTTCACAGAACATGCTGAAAAAATCAGCTCCAGAAGAGTCTCCAGCCTGATTTTTAAAATGCAGTTATTGTCAGAAAATAGCACTGTGGGTTATTCATGGCCAGTTTATAACAGACCACTTCTTATCTGCCAACCCTTGAAATTTCAAGTAAGACCTAAAAATCGATCTGTGATGTTTCTGCCTTTTCAGAACTAGGTAAACAACATGAATAGCTAAACAACAAGTTGGTATTTAAGAGCTACAGCTTACTCTAGTCTTGTAGTTTTGATTTGGGACAATAATGCTGAAAAACAGTACATCTGGCAACTACCTAAATCAGTATTGTTCCTGTCTCTTTTCCACTGGGATTATAAGAGTTGAAATTTTAATCTTATATAAAACAAAGACACCTCTTCAAGTGAAAAATTTCTACTGGTGAGGTCCATACACACATAATGGGAATGGAGTGACATAAAAGCCATAGAAGTCATTTCCCCAGAGAAAGAATTACTTCTTTAGGGTCCCTTGTGATGAAGGAGGAGTTGTGTGAAGACAGCCAAAGAGATCTGTCAGGAAAAGCACTGCATCCGTCAGTGATTGCAGGTAGCACTTGTAAGGCAATCCGGGGAAGTTGCTGTAACTGAAAGACTGGCGATCCTAACTTCTACACGAACTACTTCCAGAGCAGCCCACTCTTAGGTGGACAAAAAGGAAGGAAATTAAACACCATAATGCTGCTTCCTCCTGACAGTCTAAAAACATCTTAGCCCACATTTTCAGTGGCGACTATGAACCAAAGACTTCGTGCAGCTTACAAGCAAAGATTATTTCAGGAGAGTAACCAGTGGTTCAGGAGGAACCTAAGGGAAAGAACAGCTCCCATTGCCAGCTCTACTGACCAAACAGCAGCCTCCAGCAGCCAAAGGATCGTGCTCCATCCAGGGCATAGAACAGCTGAAGAACAGCTGCATGAGAGTACAGACACATGGCATCAAGTACAACAGTACATAAACTGCTGGAAACATCACTGACTCATTTGGTGCTATTTGGATATTTACTGCAAAACAAGAATGTTGCTGAAACCCAGGTCCTCATGTCTGTTCAGTAACAAGGGCAAAGACATTTTGCATCATTGATGCAAAAAGGGTCTTTCGAGGAAGGATTTCTTCAGTGTTCTCTCATGAATAACATCAATCTTTGAGGGTTTGTGTAAGTTCTAAGACTGCAGGTCTAACATGTAGGTCTGGCTTTTGTTCCATCATGTTTTCTAGGTATCCACTGGTAAACTGTATTACAATTACTCCTATTCTGATGGTAGCAGTTTGATCTAATGTGACTAACAGTCTGTGAGAGCTGTCCATAATATGCAAAGTGAAGAGGAATGTATGCACTTCTTTTAGCATTTGTTCACTGCTAGAAGTGATGACTCAAGACTGCTGAAGCCCAGGAACATGTCTAATTTCTCCTGATTTACCATTGTTGCCCCAAGTCTATGGGTATTAGAGGAGAATGCAGAAGTAAAGCACAAGAGCCAGCAGAAGTCTAACCTAGCTTTCATTTTCTGCAATAGCTAACAAATGAGATCTTCATGTGAGTCCTCCTCTATTAACTATGCATTTGGGTTCTTCTTTATTATCATAATTTTTACCCTTGCATTAAGGAATCACCAAAACAAACCCCATATCAGCTCTCTCAGAAAGCTGATAAAATACACAAATTCTGTGCACCCCTCCCATACCTCACATTTGGAGGACTTCACTGTAACTATCAATGCTATTCCTATTGATATATAATGAATGAATAGAATATGTAAATTCTGAATGGCTCAACACAGCTTTGCCCTGTTCAGTACAAAGACCAGGAACTTTCACTCAGAAATTCGACTGAAGGGAAACTGTATCTTGTTCAGTGAAGTACAGAGCAATTGTCTGTAATGTTTCTCTCATGTTTTAGCAAAACAGAATTTTCCTGGCCTAGTCATGCTCCTTCACTACGTTGTTCTACTAAAGTTTATTGAAACAGTCTCTGGCATGAAATGCTTTTGCCCAGCTAGACATTTACTAGAAAGTGCAGCTTCATCTAGTGACTACTAATGAGGTATGTTTTTTGTTGGGCATGCTGAGAAGCATCTTCAAAAGCACTTTGGAGAGAACTCAGGCAATGAAAACATATTTTAGCCACATACAATCTTGCAATTCACTCCTTCCTCCTTTACAAGGCATAATACTTCACTGACATTCCCAAAGATAAACATTAAAAAAAAAGGAGTTTGAAGTGCACCTTTCTCTTTGGCACAACTGCAACAATTATGCATCCTTACAATGGCCTGACATCAATACGAAAGCACTTATTGAGAAGGACATTTGCAATGTCCATCATGTCAGAGGCTGTTGGGCTACTTACTGGAATTTGTCTGTGCAAAACAGCTCCTCTTTCTGAGGCAGTCCTGCTTCTCAGTCTGATTTCTGTGCTTGCAAGAGAAAGTACAATTGATGATTCCGAGCTAACAGAATCCTGGAGATTGCCAGTGAGAGAAAGGTTCAGGTGTTAACCCCAGTGGTGGTAGCACAGTTCAGTGATCTGTTGCTCCTTACACAGCTCATAATTACATTTCCATTTTAGCTTTGTCTCCACAGTTGCATACATTCAGAGAACTTGTGCAAGTGTAGGTTGTTTTGAAAGGAATAGTGCATTTAAGGGGTTAATATGGCAATATTCTATTAAATCCTCTTTTCAAAAGTTGACATAGGTCATAGATTATGTGGTAACAATGCCTCTAATCAAACTGGTGGGTTCCTTTTAAGCAATCATCTGAATGGGAAGTAGAGAAATTCTAGCTTTTTAAAAGTCTTATATTGTCATATTTATTTCTTCTGAAAATTGTTTTCTTGAAAAGGTGGAAAGTTGAGCTGCCTAACACAATAATATCAATCAACAAACATAGGATTTTGACTGTATCTCCTATTACAATGCTAGAACTCGGTCCTTTCTTGCTTATTTTTCTTTTCTCCTTCCAAAACTGCTTTGTGACACCTTGAATATGAAAGCAGTCAAAAAAACACTGTCTATTCTTTCCAGTCTTCTGAAACTACCTGAATTATAGGGAAAGAGGATGGTAAAACTTCAAACGGTTCATTACATTATACTGATTGTCTACAAGTGCTGTTTTACTTGCTTCTATTAATTTGGATTTACAGTACGCAGAGGCAGCCTTGCAATGATACCTGTCTGCTGCAAAATTGTTGCTTCATCACTGAAGCAATCCTTTTGGTCACCCATCCAGCAAGCACACGAGTCATTAAGTTCTTAGTCAGAAGAGTTACCCGTATATTTGGAGACCTGGCAAAGAAGCAAGTAGGAGGCATGCAAGGTAAGTTCTTGGTATCAAGACAACTTTGTTTTCTACATTTTAATTCAAAAGGGAGTAAATTTTGTTTGCAAACAGTTCCAGAAGAACAAGGTACATTTTGCCCTACACGCAGGATTCTTAAGCAGTAAATGTTACTTCCCTTTCTAAAATCACCTTTTTCCACAGCAACATGCTTCCATTTATACATACATAGAAAAAGAATATTCACATATGCTCACAGATCTACAGTCATTTCTTCATCTGATTTCTCTGAGAGTTCACCTCAGAGGGTAGCAAAGCAGCACTTGCGATGTAAATATAGAAGAACCAATGACAGGCAGAAAGCCACGAGGCCCTTCCATCTATCGATCAAGTTGTCACTCCCACTTCAACATAGGCAAAGAAATGTCAAATAATATTTACAGAAGTTAAGCATTCCAATAAGTGTCAGGGGGAGCTTATTGGCTCCAGACAACTGTTTTTACATTTTTTCTTCTGTGAGAACAATTTTTTTTTTGCAGGAACTGTTATATCACACAGCCTGTCTGCTTTTTTTTTTTTTTCCTTTAGGTGACTAGTTTCCATCAGGAACTGAGGTACAGTATGAAGTATTATGGGACACTTGAGAGACAACAGGTGCCTCACGCAAATAAGTAGTAAGTGCAGGGTTGTCAGTGAAGATAGTAAAGCTGGCACATGAAATAATAGTAGTAAGTAATTGAAGCAAGGAAAAGGAGTGTCAGATGAGACAGCTGAATTGGCATGTGAGTCTCTCAGGAGATATTGAGAGACGTTGGTTTGGAGAATCAGCCTCTCTTCTGCCATCATTTACAGAGCCTCAGTCTCCTCCTCTTAAACTGAAAAGAATCAGACAGACGATACCATGTCTAGCATCACTTAAATTTAATCTTGGTGATCTGCAGATGCTCATGCCCATTACCTTTAGGGCAGGGGCTGGCTGGGTGCAGGGACTGCAAGGTTTTTTAAACCCCGCTACTTAGCATGAGCTGAAGTCCTGACAGCCCTGAGATACGAAGCACAAGTTACTGTTTACTTCTAGTACTTGTTCTCCTCGCTTAACATATAAAAATTATACCACTATCTTGTCTACGCTAGCAGCTTAAAATCTACCAGAAATACGTTTGATAGGTAATCTCCGCTGCTTTGCACAGAACCCCCCAGCCTCGCCTGTGGTGAGCCCGGCACGCAGCTACTCAGCAAGGAAGGCGGGAAAGAGCCCTCTTCTCCTCAGCGCCCCCCCGCGCCGTCCCCGCTCTTCTCCGCATGGGAGATCCTGAGCACAGGCAAATCCTCAGCCCTCCCCTTTCCTAAATCATTTCCTTCACAGCAATGTGCCGTCATACTGCACACAGAGAGTTAAGTTTCTACGCTGGCACCTCCGAACCAGCCCTTGGTCTAGGAAAACAAAATTACACAGGTTTCATGGCAGACTGCACACTTCATAACACGAGGAAAAGAAGTAAAATTCTGCCCTTAAGGGAAAAACTGCAAGGGAAGCAACCCAGATTATTTTGGGTATGCAGTTATGAGGTAGTTTTAAAATAAATAAATACATGGACCAGCTAGTATATAAACATGGCTGAGGAAAAATAAATATTCAGACAGGTTCGGCTGCTTCATTACTTCCCCCAATGTTTTCCAGACATCTTCACTCTCAAGCACTTAAAATACACACCAAAAATATTTGCTACTCCCTTAAGCCATTTTTAGCCTACCTGCCTAGTGCGCAAATACAGTTCCCTTGCAACTGCAAGCTGTAGTATTGTGTTAATAATTTTTCCTCCAATTCCACTGAGATACCCAGGGAAACTTGAAAGGAAAATCAAAAATTAAAAAGGCAAAGGGATCTTTTAATATATACTGTCAAACAGCTGTGAGGCCTTAATCCTAGATGCCTTTTTACCTCCTTCCATAACACCTACTCATGATTTTTTCTGTTCAGCAATGAAAAGATGCTCAACCAGAAAAATGATTTTTTACCACATGCTTTTCTAAAACACAGGGATTTGAGTGAGAGTTTCTCACTGACATCAAAACTGTGCCCAGAAATCATACATCACAAATTTGATGAGGAAGTGAATTTCGGGCTGTTATCAATGAATCCTGTCCCCATCACCATTTCCTCACTGCTGGACGTTGTTGCATGATGCATCATTAAAGAACTGTTGGCAACAGATGGCTCAAGCTCTGTTTTCACTTAATCCTTACGGACCCAAGCTGGAAGACCCTTTGAGCAAAAACCACATCATTTTTATTTGTAAAAACTACTTATTCCACTATACCTACAAGCTGAAAGCCAAGGACTTGAGGTTTTTTTTTTTGTGTGTGTGTGCTAAAATGTCCCGCATCCTCTTGACACAGGTGGGGACCGAAAATTCTCCAATTCGCAGAGCACAGGCCGAAGGCTAGGTGTGCCCATTTTTAATTCCCTGTCCTTTTCAGTTCAAGTGCATGTCCCTCAGCCTCCTGACAGAAAGAAGCACAACCCAAACAAAATGACAGAATTCAAAAGATGTCTGTGGCATTGATTTTGGTTCATTTTTGCTGCTGGAATTAAGACGTGGGTAGGAATGTTTCTAACATGATATTTCTACTTGCTCCTTGTATTAATTTATCATTAACTCTAGTAAATACCAGTACCCTCCTTGTCTATATAGTGACAACCAAAATATTAAACCAAATTAATAGGAGTAATTAGGTGATGTTTAAGTGGTTTATGTGAAAATCACATTTTGAAATTAAATAATGTTTTCATTTAGAAAAATAAACCTATTTAAAATAATAATTGAAGTTATGACAATCTTTGTGAAAGGCCCAGAGCAGGGTTAAAGTGTCCCATTAAAACTTTAATACTACAGTTTGTGTTTCAATCAGAATTTACAGCAGTAGCCCGGGAAGACCGGGGAGAGGGGATATTTTCTCTATTTCTAGTTATTTAACCAGCAAATTCAGTGATTTGACAATGAAAAACAAAGCAACCATCTGTAACCTGAAAAAATATAAATTTCTTTTCCATCTCCAAGTTTAGGGCTAGAACTTGACATTAGTGAATGAGATCTATTAATTACAAAATCCTGGCAGACTCAGGTATCAGAAGCTACTACATCAGTTCCTTAGTTGCAGAAAACACTTGTTTTGTTAAATAATTGTATTTTATATGTGAAACATATTTTGATAAACTTATTTACTTAAATGTTCAGAATGTTCAAATTACCTGATTTTTTTAAAAAAATTACAGTACTATATCTATTAAATGATTTCCAATGACCTCCAAAAGGTGTTCAAAACTTAAATCATTAGAATAATAAAACATTCAATGTTTGAAATCGCTTCAGATAACCTGAGTATATGCTTCTTTCTTTAGGAATATCTTAAATAAAGTGAATATGGCTAACCAGCAAGTGTCTTTTCTACTGTAAAGGCAATATTTTGCAACAAATCAGACAGCAACTCAACGGCACTCAACGTTGACTTATTCAACGGCACTTTAATGTTAAAAATGCAAATTCACTGGCCATCCACTATTGAAAACTAACACTTCTTTCAGAAGGCAGCAGTGAAGAGGTAGAAAAAAAAAAGCATCTTAAAAGTCTATCATTTAAAACAAGTTTTCCTGCTTCAGGTTTTAAATCAGTAATAAAAATGGCTATTTAAATTACTTTCATGTCAATCCATCCACCATGATCTGCAGAGAGCTATTTAAGAAGACAAAGAGACAGACTAAAGAATATCTTCACTTGTGTTACTGTCAAACCTGGTAAGGTTCATATTTATCATGCGTTACTAATATTTCTTAAAACTCATATTTTTACTGCATTGAGTAATTCAATGGAGAAAGATATATATATTATTATAAACACAGAGGATTCTTTATTTGCTAGAATAAATGAAAAAACTTATGTATTTGAAAAACACCTTGAGGAGATGACATATGACTAAGAGTTTCCATTGTAATAAAAAGATATAACAGTAACAACTGGCAACCAGCAGAAGCACAGCAAATACATGATTATCACTGACTTCTCTAATACCAACAGCAAGATGGAAAATAACATGAAAGAAAATATATATCCTGTAAATCAATTAAAAAAAAAAAAATAACACCAGTACCATGTACTTTGTACTGTATAAAAGTAAATTCTACTCAAGTAGAAACCACAAAAAAAGGAACTACTAAAATGTCTGTAGAAATAATTTCAAGCGAGATCAAGGGTCTGCAAACCTTTCAGAAAACACTTCAAGGGCAAGAATGAGAGCTGCACTGCTACTGCTTTCTGTCTTTCTCCTCCAGCCCCCCTCAGAATCCTCTCCCAGTAAAGGGACATCAGGGGTTTTATGGAATATCCAACAGGCAGACCCATGTCTGTCTGTCTTAATCGGGAACTCCCTATGAAGTACAATGCACCTTGCAAAAACTGCAAGAAAAGACTAAGAACTATGTTTGCCTACTCTAGATGCTTACGCTTGCCCAAATTCGCAAGAAGAAATGTAACCTCTGATTGCCTTTGGCATTACTTCTGATCAAAGGTCAAGGAGCACAACTGGACTTAGACAGAGACTTCCAAGTGACACAGAGGAGAAAGTACTCTTGGGTTCCAGTGATAGGTGTGTGCAGATAAACAAACTAATCCTGGTTAACACAGAGAGAGAGTTGCTTCAGGGCACTTCCTAACAACATTATTACCAAGGAAAAAATAAAAAAAAGTAAAATCATGGCTTCACTATTGCCAAGAACAGTTCTTATGCATGTCACTATCCAGTCTTCAAGACCCCAGATATTCACCCAGGCTTGCTTTCTACTAGGAACTTCCTTATCCTTTCAAAATACATTTGCCAGCAATACAGAAAGCAGACCATGAAGTTGTAGGTCTGTTCGCTGCCCCCCGAAGGACACTGTGCAGAGCAGCAACGTCCTTAATAGCAGGCTAGGATCATCAGTGATACATGGATAGCACCTCCTACAGTTGCACCATTGAAAACAATTGTAATTACAAAAAGCCATGCTGCAACACCTACAGAAATCAGGGGTTAATCTTAAATTTGTACATCCAAAAATGCTTACATTCCGGGGCAGGCATAAAGTACAGTTCATTCTACGAAGAAAAGAAAGGTGGTATATTCCGTTTTTATGATAGTTGGGTGAGAGGTGACAACAGTGTGAAATCTATTTGGTCTGAAGTCTTAGCAGAGGATTTTCTCTATTTTTAGCAACAACAACAATAGCAAGTGGGTGAAGGAGGTCTGCAGCTTTGCATTGCATCACATAACAAGCACTCCACACCCTTCCATGAGCTGCCCATTCTTCCTTTGGTCTGACCATGCCTTTCCAAATGAATTAGCCCACTTGGATATATTAATCCAAGCCCTCCTTAATGTTTTGATTTTTAAATAAGAGTATATATTTTTAAGCACTAATGAAAATATAGATAATAGGGGAAAAGCATAATTTATCATATCAGAGTACCTAAATAGCTGGTTGCGCTATAAATTTGTACATCTAACTAAATTTGTCAATTTATTTTGACATATCCATTTTTCTATGACAAATAAAAGGAATAGTTCATACCTTACAGAGCTTATGTTTCAATATTAGACATCTCCAAGAATCACAGATACACATACAAAGAAGGACCATCTCAGAGAAAGCTGGCACATTTGGGAAAGATACATGCATCTGAAAAGCAGCAGACGTTAAGTAGAAAAAATCAGAAACAAAGGAATCCCAAAGGTACTGTTAAAAACAACAAGAACAACAATAAAACCTACTACTACTACTCTATGTGTGAAGCTCAGAAATTAAATTCCAGAACAATGGATGAAAATTAAGGGGTGGACAAAAGAACCCTCTCAGAGCAGGGCAACAATTACATTGCTTCTCTGGCCATCACAGCCTAAGCAAGTCCCTCAGGGAGCAAGGCAGAGCGCTGCAATCGGATCACCATGCCCAAAAATCTTTGCGCAGCTACTCATCACCTCCACACCATAACAGGACAGGTGCGTGAAGGGGCTGGCAAGGAGCGTGTGTGCTGCACTCTCTGCTTTTTGACTTGAAAGAGAGTCAAGTTCCATTTCAGGGAACCAAGCTCTTCTAAACTGATGTATAAAATCTGCTGCTAAGATAGGGAACTCTGTCGATAATCAAATTAGAAATGAATGGGGGGAGGGACATTTCCTTCTGCTATACTCAGATTTGCCAAATTTAGGTATATTTGTGACATTTGAGACAGTTAGAGCCATCCATCAGCATCTCTGTCACTAGCTTTGGGTTTGCAAAAATGGAAACAAGATGTTGCCTTGGAATGCAGCTTTGCAAAATTCTGCAGATTAAAAAACATCTCCCCACAAGTCCAAGTTTCTGTATGCAACTAGAAGCTACCGCTGTAACATGATAAGCAAGATAGGTGCTACATTAAATGACCATACGAATGGTCAGTTAATAAAATGTTAATATTAGGATACTGAACTTAGATTAACTTTCCTATTATTTACACAGAACATCATTAGGCTATCAAAACACACCACGCTGTAGCCCAGAAAAACAGGCAGTGTGGTGGGGGGGAAGGGAATCAGCATTCTGGTGTGGTAATAAAGGTTTCCTTCTCCAATGATAATCAACTCTGCATAATTAAAATAGCTCAGACTGCTGAACTAATTTTCAGACTGGAGATTTCTTCCTGTAGCAACACTTACACACAAAGTTTCTACTGCGACTGAATTTAATCGTGAGTCTAATTACAATTTTAATGAATATCTTCAACACTGCATGTAAACTTGCACTTCACAGTCTTGCTATCAGAGCATTTTAGAAGCTTTCTGCATTTAATATAAAGGATTGTTCTGAGAGATGCTCATGGTAAAGCAGTATTTTTTAAACGAAAGATCAAACTGTATTTGGCGAAATTGAAATATTGTTTAAAATTGGTTTAAAAAAACTAAGTTTTAATATGCATATTTCAGAACATTTTTACTATACATTTAATTATGAATAAGCATTTGGCCTATTTCTAATCAAGTTGTAAATTCAACACGGCCAAAACTGTATCTGTTGAGTTTCCCTTCTTCCCTTTCACTCCTTTTTGTAAATAGTTTGAGGCTTGCTGGTAAATTTTCTCACCAAAGGGCTAAAACCAATACAGGAAATTCTCTGTTCACTGGAGAGAAGCCACATTTAACAGTCAAGGCCTAAAACCTGCACCAATAAAATACTATTTCTATCCCAATTGACTGTTTTTTTTTAAGGAATTCTAGTGCAGGAACTAAAAATTCTGCAGCAGCCTCACATAAATCAGAAGCTTTTTAATTAAACATGAAAACTGACTGTTTACCATGGAGTTTCTTCTATATACAGTCCAGTTTATTTCACACTCCCCTCAGATTTGCAATGGGTAGGTTGGTGCACCATTTGCCATGGGCGTACCATGATGGCAGCACAGGTTGCTGGTAAAATGAAAGTGGCCAGGTAATCTGGTGGGTTGCAGATTCCACTTCCAGTTCTGAGGCAGGCGTGACAGATTTAAGATGACAGCGTATGAACACTCAGTAGCAGTTACTGATGTATCCATCAGTACAGCAGAGAAAGCATTCATTATGTTCCAGAGTTAACCTTCTGTTAAGCCTCTGAGGAAACGTATTCAGAGGTACCGAAGGTTTCTGGGTTTGACTTCTTTTCATTCTCCCCATTCCAGCTGTATATTCCAATTGAGAAAAAATTATATATTATTTGCTTTAAAATTTAAATCTGGTAGGAAAATCTTCAATCATTGAGTCCAATCCCCTGCTACTGCCTAATAGCAGTATATAATCACTTTCCTAAGTTTATAAAAGCTGATGTTGAAACCAGTTAGGTTTCTTGTCCCCCTAGTCTAGGCTGTTCCAGAATCCCACTAATCTGGGATCAGTGAGAACCCCCTCTCGTCCCCAGCCCCATGCTGGCAATTTCGGCATTCACAGTTCAATACAGAGGCTTCTCGCTGCAGCTCCAGAACCCCCTATGCCAGATACTACTACTTAGACCTCCAACCAGCTGTATTTCACATGTGGCCCTAGAAATAAGCTGCAACATTATGAAGCAGATGGGGTGCTGTGTTCAAAGGAGTCTCATGAGAAATGCTGCTTTCCCCAGCCAAAACAGACACTGCAAATCACAGCTCCTCCCACCAGGCTCTGGGTATCAACTAAATTGAGAGATCTGCTATTTAAGACTGAGGAGAAAAGAACCCTGAAAAGGGTACATTTCATAGAAGATTTTAAAATTGGTTTAAAATAAAAACATTTTTCATTATTTGTTTTACTTTTCCCTGCTTCCGTTCAAATGCCTATCTAAACATACCAGGTTAACTCTTGTTTTCAATATGACTTGCATTTAAATTCATGAAGAGAATAGTAAAAAGCTGGGTTTTAGAACTTAGAAGTATATTCAGAAGCAGTATAATTCTTTAGTCTGTGCCTTCTGTGGGTAAATTCAGTAACGTTTCAGTAGAAATGTGAGTGCTGAAAAGAAAAAAGAGGTTGCTTTTTCATTTATTTTTCTTTACCCTGGAAAATAAATGTCACCTCAGTATTGGACCATGTACATCCTCAGCTCTGCTGTGAGAATCAGTGAAAAGAAAGGGAAATTTCTGAGAGTCTCTTACTTTTAATTTTGTCCTATCAAATAAGTATCCCCAACCTGTATTACATACAGGTAATAATCATTTGCCCTACTCTCAGTGTGGAGGCCATTTTGCCACTTGGTTAAGTACCAGTACAAAAATATAGTCCAGAGTTTAAAAAGAGAAAAAAAAAAAAAAAAAAAAAAAACAAGCCAGAAAATTAATTTAAAAAAGAGCTCAAAAGCAATAAAATTAAAGTTTTTCAGGCATTTGCCAGTGTTAACCATGCTATGCTTGTAACAGTTCGGATTTACCCAATGAAGAGGTGATACTGCAGTGGAGGCACAGGCAAACAGCAGTCGGTGAGGAAATATTTTGTACCTTACATCTCAAGCTGTGGAACACAGGAGCAGCTGCAACTGAGCTACAGGATGACACAGGTCCATGGGTGTGATTTCAAGGACAGCCTAAGCTGATCCAGCACCAAGCTGGTGCAGGAAGGTGCAGTTGTATCCCCCTCTTTTCTCCCCAGATTCATGTTCCCACACCTTCCTTCTGCCTATTCAGTCAAACAGACAATCTCACTCGTCTAGCAGGAAAACATCAACTTCTCAGTTATCTTTCAGTCGGAGTGGCCAGCAGGTCCGGCTGATTGTGGAGCTGTACGCTGGTGATACAGCAGGATGGCTGCGGGACTGCACAGCCCAGCATCAGGGATAAGCACAGGGCCCTCTCTGAAGGTGGCAACTTGCAGCTACATCTGCTTAACTGCTGTGATGCCCTGCACTGTGCCCAGAAACTCGACTCAGATTTCAGGATGCAGTAATGACATTTCTGTTTTTTTGAACGACACACAAACTGGACAAATGAAGTAACTAAAATCACGATGCCAGCTGGGAATATCCACAAAAGGGAAAAACTTAAGGCAGTTCACACAGTGCTTCATATGCACGTGCAAACAAGAGGAGCTAAAAATTAAGCAAATACACGGAAGGTGGTTCAATTTTTCATGTAGCATTGGCTGATTCAGAGCACAAGTGTTTAATAGTTTTGAGCTATCTTAGACACAGAAGTCCGCCTATGAAACCGTAACAGAAATTCGAGGAGCACTGCATTCCTTGTAAAAATGAAACACATGAAGTATGTGCTTTTAATCATGGCACAGAAGAATGTGAAATTACAGAGGGGGTTGTGATCAATCTAAGCCAATTTTGCAAGTATAACTAGGACCAGATATGAGATAAGATTCTAATTGAGATCTGGAAGAAAAACCAAGTGCTCACTGGAAAACCCAGAATTAACCCTGAACTATGCAATTAGAATTTACAACACAACGTAGTTGTCCAATACATAACAAAGATTATGGGATTATGAAAGGTAAGCAATTCTCTGACACTGAAGTCACCGTTAAGGATACACAACAGAAGGAAGATGCCATGGAAAGGGTTAGGGGAGTTCCAAAGTTAGCACCGGCTGTGACAATTAACATAAGCTGCAACAGTGGAAAGAAGAAATGAAATGAAATGGATTTTATTGCTTTGTAATAGTTTGCAAGCTCCAGCAACAGGGGCTGCTGACAAGAAAACAGCATCACCTCTGCCAGCTCACTGCTCTAATACAGATGAATAGACTGTAACCTGATTTTAATCAAGCAGGACATTCCCTCCTTGTAGCTCAACCCAGCCCACGCACCAGTGAGTAGTTAGGAGCAGGTAATACAGTGTAAATGGGTAAAAAATGCAACGTACAGGAGTGACTGTTCCCTCTGAGGAGGGAACTAAGTACTAAGCACATGGGTAAGAAAAACTATAATAACACCTAGGAAAAAGACGTAGTCGTTATGTTAAAAACTCATCCTATATTCAGTCTCATCAACCAGGTAGACCAAAATGATTACAGTCTGAATCAGTCTTCTGGGGACAAAGTTTACCCCAGAAAACAAAATATAGCTAATTCCAACACCTGGAGATATTGTTCTTTATTCATGACAGAGGCCAAAGGAGGAGCCCAAGAGGCACACTGTTCTGGGAACACCAGGGAGATACAGGTAAGAATGAGTACACACATACACATTGCTTAAAAAATATAAAGAATAAAAGAGAGAGAGATCATATTTTATTTATGGCTAAGTTACATAGCAAGGAGCGGGTTTGTGAAAAAAGAGCATTTTTACCACCTGACAAACAAGAAATACTGGTAGAAGGAAAGGAATATAGCGTATTTCAAATATTTTTCATGTATGATATGTGAGATTGTCCTAATAAAGTAATCTATGAAAAACAAAGCTCATATCCGTGTAAAATAACACACACAAAAAATAACATACAATTTTTGCAAACTCAAGTAAATTCCAGCCAATACCCAGTTATATCTGAAAACATATAAATACGTGAAAATACACAAATGGTACTTTCAAATTGGGGAAAAACAACAGAGGAATATGATTGGAAACTCTGGGCAATCTTTGGTAGAGCCATGACTAAGACAAAGCAAAATGACAAAAATATAAATCCCGTATAACAAAAGTAACAAATAGGGAAGGCATTAACTTAGCAGAGCACATAAGCAAATTGTGGTAAGGTGAATAAGCCATAGGGAAAAGTGGTTTACATATTATTTTTAAATGTTGGGATAAAAATTCTGACACTTCCTTTTGTATCTTCCGAGTGCCCCTAGTGGAGTTTGCTGGAAGGCACTGCAGAATATAGCTGATTCTGGCTCAGGTTTATGGGCTAGATCACTGTAGGCTTTCTAAATTGGTCTGCAGTAGATTTTGCCAGCACTCATCTCAAACTTCCCTAGCTTTCTCCAGGGTGCAGAGTAAGATGGATCGGGTTTCATGTTTAAATTAAATTGGAATTTCTTTTTCCAAAAGTGACTAGAGTTTGCAAGTTTTTCTGCTTTCCTTTGTTGGAGTTTATACTTTCTGACTGTACTTTTCAGAGTCAGAGACTCCAGCATTTCAGCCTGCCTACGGGACGGATCCTTCTTGTCTTCTACCACAATTCATTTGTGTTCCGTTCTAAATTTTTCTTAACCAAGTACAGTTCTATTCCTGTCGATTTACCCAGTTCTGAGATCCCATCTGCTTGGCTATATATTCTTTAACAGAGTCTGTTTGCTATATGCTGACCTAGTTCAAAGTTACATTTGCTCATTGACTGTTCTGTACTTCACCTTCTCCCATGTTTATATCACCAGCAAATTGTATGGGTCTGCAGCTAGTTTTTTTACCTAAGGCATTTTTATAGATTAGAAACGGTACAAATTCAAGTATTGATCCCCAGGGACCCCATTTAATACTTTACCTAAATTGAAATAGCTCCTCTTACAATCACTTTTTATTCCATATGTGTAACCACTGAGCTTTTCATCCAATTTCATATTACCGCATCTCTAGAATCCTTGAAACTCGTTCCTTGTGACAATTCTTGCTGCTTAAATACACCACATTATGCCCCTGCAGTGACCATGTGAAATATGCTATGTGTACAAATCTAACATGACATATTGGGCCACCTAATGATCTTTCTTCTACTTGTCTGTTTTGTTTATCAGAAAAGGAAATGATTCTGTTCTTGCAATGGTAACTGCACTTCTTACACACGGGAAAAATGCAGTGATCAAAACTGGCTGCCGTTTATCAGCTATTATCTCTAACACAGGGGTTTAGTTGCTCTAGTTAGTACATACACAAATGTCATGATCAACAAAAAGCTTCACAGACAGATCTTAAGCTCCTGAGCTGCATCCCTGTTTTGGCAGTTTTTCCATTCCCTGTGCAACAGAGATGTTTCATCAGGCATTAATTAATACAGAGTCCACAGTGAGCAAGCAGATCTTGTATCCTATAAAGGCTCCAAAACTCTAAAACTCTACAACAATTCCTGTGCAGCTCAGGCAGGCTGAGACGAGCTCATCTAGCAATGAGAAGAAATGTTCCAAACCCATCAAAATGACTGGAGCAGCGGAAGGGAATTTCTTTATGACAAGTCAAGTGAAGAAACAAGTCTGATGGACAAGGTTAGTGTAGTTCTCCTCTCCCCACCAAACTCTTAGACAGCGGAAAAAGACCAAGACAGCAGAAAAAGCCCAGCATTTTAAGGTTCTCTTCCCTCCTTTATCTGGTTCTTATTGAGAAAAAAAAAAAAAAAAAGTCCTTTCTGCTGCCCTCTCTAACATTAGGCATTACGGAGAAGTTGGGGACCCTAACCACTTCTTTAGCACCTTTCAAGGAACTGGAGAAACCCAAGCCCTGAAAGAAAAGCAATGATGAAACTAAAAGAGGCGATGCTGAGACAGATTAATATACAGGAGATGGGAACGTAGGAACTTCTGGATCTACAGATGGAACTGACACAGGAAGTACGTAATTTGACCATAATAAGAGAAGCTTTAGTCCTCTCAGAATGGGCATCAGGATTGAGGACAGGCAGATGTTGACTCTGTTGCAATGATCTGCAGGTTGGGAGAGGCACAGTGTTAATTATAATTTTGGAAGCCTCACAACATCAGGCAGCCCAAAACAGCTGATAACGCTGTCATACCAACACACTGGAATTAGACAGGGAAGTTCAAAATGAACAAGCCCATCAAAATAAACCAATACATCTAAATTTTTGAAGCACAAGCACACAAATTCATATTCTCATATATAAATGCACATATCTACAAACATACACACTTAGTGCTCGTATCACAGCCCTTTGGAGGTCTGCCTCAAGATTTTTAGTCTTTGGACTTGGCTATCCTGCACTACTAATTGGATTATTCTTTAAACAAATACAAAGTTACTTGTTACTCTGCTGATGGACTGCCTGTAGATGGAACGAGATAGGACTTTTTCCTCCTCCTAAACACAACTCAGAGAGAAGCTTGGTCATATTATTTTCAATGTACTATTAGATCATTATGTAATATTCGCTCAATCTTTCTCTGATATACCATATGATACATGCCACCCATCACCACTTCCAAATTCTTCTGTTCACAGATAAGAGGGCAACTGGACTTGATCCATTAAATCCGCCTACCCTGCCCATTTGATATATTTTAAAATAAACACCTTTGCATTTTTTCCATGCTACTGCTCACACTTGGAAGAGTGCCCTTAAGCATCTGCAAAATTGCCTCATTATCCTCCTTTGAACTTTCTTTGCAGTAAATCTTGTGCTGAGGTGGGGTGAGGAGGAGAGGACAAGAGGAGGCAAGAGCAAGTCCAGTGCATATTACCTTCTGCAGAGTCTCAGCAGAGGCCTGAGGTTACAAGTAAAGAATAATTTTGCTGCTGTTCAGCAAGTTGAAAGATTCTTTTTCCCAGCATCCGTGAAATAATTCTACATTAAGTTTAGCTATAAAAGCCATGACCCTGGAGAAAGGACTTGGCTCTTAGCCAAGTGTTTTTCATATTCAGTTTCACTTTCCTGGTATAAAATATTTAAGAAAACATAATTCTGTTTAAAATAATTCCATAAAAAAGTCATCACATTCTTGTCTTTTTTATATGTATCAGAGTCAGACATTTCAAAATGATTTCATCCAGCACAAGGCTTCAGCCTCCCTCACACTGTAAGTGATCAGTACTTGTGAAAGCCTACAGAATTTATACTGAAAGGCAAGCTAAGAAAAAAAAAAAAAAAAAAAAAAAAAAAAAAAAAAAAGAAGGTAGAAAGAAAGAAAAACAAATTCTCTAATGCATTAAAAACCCTCCTCCTCTCATCTGAGTGTTTGTACTGTCACCAGCCATTGGAGAATGTGAATGTTTCTACATAAAACAGATTAGTGCTAATGAAGTCTCTGGTAAACCATGTGGAATTTCTGGCCCTTCTGTCTGTTGAGGCTGTGGAAAAACTCTGTTCTGGTTGAGATTTTAGAAAATTATGATTATTTAAGAAGTGTGAGTGGTTGGTGTTGTGAGTGACATTCTAGTTTTGATAGAAAAACTTTATCAGATGGAGAGGTTTTAAAGCCTTTCTTAAAGATAGTCAGAGTTTCAATTCACCTAATCTCCTCTGGAAGCTCATTCCACAGCCAAGACCTTTTGTCACCAGCCTTTACGCAGGCTTCTGCACCAGGCTTGTGCTGTATTAAAAACAAAACAAAGCAAAACAAAAACAAACAAAAAACTACAACAAAACAGAAAAAAGCTATAACTCTGAATCTCTATAAAGTAAAAAATTGTTTAGTTAAGATCAAAATTTTGCAAGTTTTGTAGTTCAGGCAATTGTTTTTGTTAACCAGCATAATTTATTTCATTTATTGAACTATTTCATTTGACTTTTTAAGTCATGTTTTTATATAATCTTCCTGTAGGCAAGTTTTAGCCTAAATAGATTTCATGATGAATGCACACTGAATATTTAGGCACATTAGATCCTTCTTTTCAATCCAGTATTTTTCAAATGTACAAGATATATATGGCAAGCAACTATACTGTGTTCATGTTTTAAAAGATCTTTAATGCTGCTGGCCTGAATATGCAGCTGTGGAGGATGCCCCCAAAGAGGAAGTTTTTCCCTTCAATAGCAGCCACAATGCTTGGCCCTTTCCCAAACGTGGTGCTACAAATTCTACCATATGGCTGCCCAGCTGGGCAAAGTCTGTGAAACTCAAAGTAACTCACAGGGTGGTTTTGGGTTGTTTTTGTTTGTCTGTTTTTTCTTTTTTTGCTGCATCGCCAAGGAGGCTCATTGATTTTCCACAGGCTGGCTGCAGCAGAGCCTGTTTTCTTCTGCTCAATCTATTTTCGGGAGGTCAGTGAAACCACCTGATGTCTGATCTAAACAGGGAACAAGAAAGAAATTTAAAGAGTCTGCTAGGCCCAATCCTTCCTTTTCTAACAGTGTGCACAGAAACCAGAAGGATCCAATGATCACTCATCTCCTGATGTCATCAGGCACCACCAATGACTCCTTTTTATGAGGTAAATGAAGAAGCCAGTAGATTTAGCAGCTGAACTTAATAGAAAATGAATTTCCTATTGCTTTCAATGAAGATGAGTGGTCAAAGTTGCCTATCCNTATAAATATTTTAGGGATTTTGTTATGTTAATCACAGGAGAAAAAAAAAAAAAAGAAGAAGAATTTCCTGACACAGAGGGTTCTGCTGGTGGTCTTCCTTCTCTTTTGCCTCTCAGAACTTGCCAATCTGTTCTGCCAGCAAAAAAACTGTCCTGCACAGCCCCCAGGTATAGCCCATTGATTCTTCAGGGCCAGAGCACCATGTCCTTTCAGATGGACTGGTCTCATTGCACTCTTCTTTATTAAAGTTCTCTTTTTTAGAACTGTTAAAAAACAAAAACAAAAACACTTCATTCATTGGAAGTAATTAACATTTTAGAGAATAATCATGCTGCATTTCAGAAGGTCAACAGTTGAAGGACGAGTGCTTTGGCTTCAGCTCACCAAGCAATATAAACTCCCTCTGAGACCATAGTGCGTTGAGTCAAGTCTTGGTCAGTTTTAATGGTTTTCAAATGCAGTTCACTTTGCTGCAGCAAACTGCATCTTTTTTTATTTTACTGCAATACTTTATGACCAGACAACACTATAGGCGCCAAGCACAAAAACATTCTTGTGTATGCCAAGACATTTTGTAACATCACCATTTGCTAAGACCATCTATCACCATCTCTTGTTTGGCTTTCCAAGGCAAACTGGCAGGGATACTATTTGCCCCATGAATGTATATGGATGCCCAAGCTATGTATAGGGAACGTATAGCTTGTAACATCACAGATAATGGTACCTCTGACTTAAAGGTAAAAATCCCTGGTACATATCCCTGTACTGGAATTTCATGGAGAACTACTATTTATACATATTTTTCTGCTCTGAGAGTTTTTATCTCCAGTTCCTACAGGACACATATACCTAGTATTACTAAATACTACAGATATTCCAACTTTACTGTTACTTTTTGCCTTTTCATTTTAGTTTCTCTTTAGCTTTTCTTCTTTTTTAGACAAAAGTGAACTCTGAACTCTCCTACTCTGGGCTTTTTACAGTGCCTTTCCTTATTCTATTTTACACATACTAGCAATCACAGCTACCTTTCCCTGCATCTGTTCCTCACTTTTTACAGTCAACAGCCGAGTTGTTGATAAGTGCTGAGTTTTATACTGGGGGCACTGGGGCTTCCCTTAATAAATGAAGCTTTACCCCTCCAGATCAATTACTTGGAGGCTTTTTTTCAACCTGGTTAAATGCTAGACCATCATTTCCAGCCAGAGTCTACTCTACTCATTTCCCAAAAGGAGACAGTCCCTTTTCTGGTGTTAATTACCATAATGTCAAGCCCTAGATTTATTCATGTGAATCCTAGTTAAACTGAGGTTTATCTATTCTTGGTCTTGATCGGATGACTAACCCCTCCCTCACCTTGACTGAATCCCACTTATTTCAATGGCATTATCTTTACAGAAAGGCACAACTTATGAAGTACATGCGATCTGCAAGCTGGTGACTTAGCAGTAAGGTTATTAGCATCCTTAGCACTGACAGTTCTGTTTTGTGCATTATTTTGAATTTTCATGATTTTCTTTCTTCCATTCCATTTTAGTCTTTTAATCAGTCTTCAGCCATGGAACATTTTCTTCTTTTAAGATTTGCTCGATAGAGTAGCTTTGGAAGAAGAATTTTTATTAGCATTTCACAGCAATTTTGTTTTATCTTTAGTTTATGGTTCAGTATAAATTAATCCTTGGTTAAGGCACTGTGTGGCTCCATGGGGCATTTTGACATGCCTAACATATTAATGGCTCAAAATTACCAGCCAAGCTCCCTTCTCTCTCCCTTGGTTTATCCCTCTGTGTCCTGTATTAAATAGGAAAGTTTCCTTCAGGACAAAGTCCATGTCTGTTTTAGTATTTGTGCCAAGAACAGCTCAGTCCCAGGCATCAGAAGCATTTACAGGTGTTACACTACATTCCAGGCAGTTCTGTGCAGGAACCATTTCAAAATAACAGGTTATATTTTATTACTGTTTGATGGATATTCTTGTCTTTTTGCAAAAAATTACTTAACACAACGATTTTATATACAACATTTGTTATTCAGCAGAACTTAGCAGCAAAAATATAGTTCATATCTTTTAAATTTCAAACTGCATAATAGGCATTCAAGATGAAAATTGTTCAGCAGTGACTAGTTTCTGAATTACTTAGCTATATAAGTAACCACCTCTGCCTCCATAGCACCACATGCAGACTTCTCTCCATGACGAGGATTACTTTAGTGGTGGAAAAAAATGAACGTAGACTGAGATTCAGATTTTCATGTTTCCCAAGTTTTTAGTTTTAGAAGAAAAAAAAAAAGTTACATTTTGTTAGATTTTCTTCCCTAGTCCAAACAAGAGAATTTCTTGAAATCCCAATATGTTGTAGACTCTTCTGCCTCTCCATTTGTAAGAAAATGTTCATTGAAACCATATTGGTTTTGACTTAGTTTCTATCCACTGGGGGAAAGAGGTTATATTTGGACTTCTAGAATAATGGTCAAATGCAGCAGAGGTCCATCTAGTCCTGTCAGTACTCCTACTGGAGCCAACAGCATAAAAACATGTAATGTTACTTTCCCAGGATACTCTTTAGCCTCCAAGTATTTGCTGTTGTGAGACAGGGTTACCTGAACTGATGGTGGATTTGGTTGGATTTTGCCATTAATTTGTCCAGTCACTATTTAAACCCATTACATATACATTTATTTGTGTATGCATAATACATAATACAGACACACACACAATATACAGACATGAAATTTAGAGACAAGGCATTCCACAGATACTATGCATCACTTTTTCAGTTTCAATGTGATTCCTGAAAGGGAGGAATCAAAGCCTGTTTGTTTACCTCGGACTGCTTTGGATTCCTCAAAAGTCAAGTGTCATTTGAATTATTTGTAGCTCCCTTCAGAAAAATATTTTTGATGTTATAATGTTTAATATTTTAATAATACGACAATCAACAGAAATAGTGATAGGCTAGACAGCCTGACTAGTCAGTCATTATTTTGTAATAACACTCTAAAACTTGTTTCAGCTGATAGAAGTTACCACATACTGAGCCAATAACCACCTCAGCTCTACACAACATCATCCCGATTGGTGAGATCTTCACATCTGAAACGTTATGAACAATGCCTGTGGACATTTTGATGTCATATTGAAGATTTCTTCTTGTGAAAGTTCTAGTTATGAATATGTAACAATAGTGTAGCAGTAAAACCTGGTAAATGAATGCATGGGGTACTTCACCAATAAGTAGGTTTCACCCTGAAGTATGAGAGTGATGTCTGAGGGCAACTTTATTCTAAATGTGAGGGCAGGAGAAGGGAAAAGCATTGAAGCTGATCTTGCCTTTGAGCTACACTGACCACTGGATCAATAGCTATCATTAGTAGAGGTCCTTTAAAGGAAGCTAGCTGCCACTGTGCTGATGTATAACCTGTGTCAGGTGGCACCATCTGCACATGTGGAAAACTTCAAGTTCAGAATTTGAAGACACAGGAAAAACAAAGGAGATTCCTAAGCTAAAAAACAACTCAAGTGGAATTTTGTGTAGTTGTTGAGTTTCAGACAAAAGTAACTTCTTATTGTAGCAGAAGAAGCTGGAGCTAAGTTTAATACTAATTTTTAGAAATTTCAGCTGTTTATGTGTACTTGAGATCACTGGAACAGAGAAAACTTCTGCATGAACTTTATTATCAATTGAGGGCATGTCATATTCATTTGCTTCATCTTAGATTGCCACTGAATCTCAATTCATTCCAAACAGGTTGTTATTTCAGCTCATTTAACTAAAATCTCTCCCCCTTCCCAGAACAATGAATCTACTAATCTTGGCAAATGCACTGCTTGTGTTGTTTGTATTTCCTGCCTCACCTGACAACCCTCTCTAAAACAGTCCATATTTTTAATATTATAGCGAGATCACAAAACACTGAACATACAGATAGCGTATGCATGCCCATGGAATTAATAATGAGAACCACAAAATATTTCAAGACTATTATCTGCATACAGATGCAAAATGCTTTTGTCTCTAAAGGCGCTGAAGAAGTAAAACCAGACTGTACCTGAATGCCAGATGACTTCACATATAACAGCACTGTCTAGAAAAGCCTCTAGAGAATTGGATTTCTGATAGTTTCATCACTGTGCAACCATCATAATAAGAGATAATCCCCTTACTCCAAAAAAGTTATAGTCTGAATAGACAAGACAAAAGGGGAAAAATAGAAAGAATCACAAAAGAAAAGTGAAATGTTCAGAATTAGATAGGGTAGGGTCTTTCAAATTCTATTCTAATACCACTGTCATCAACACTCAGATAACATTACACATGAGTAGTATGTTAACACTTATTGTTACTGATTCTTGTTTAAGGATCATCTTCACCCATTCAAGCAACAATGCCTAGGAATATCAGACTTAAAAGTCCACAAATACAGAAGACAATAATTTTCACTGTAAATTCAGCAATTTTGTTCTAAAAAAAAAAGTCAAAGAGGAAAAATCTTGGCTTCCAAATTCTCTCTCAGAATTATACCCCTTTCAGACAGTAGTTTTCTGCTATATGAGGCATTGCAGAAGATATCTGCTGTGACTGAAATCATTAAAAAAGCAAACTCTCACTGAAATCTATAGAGGAAACAGAAGACAGAATAATTTCAAGAAAATTACAGATCTGCGATATCTACCAATAGGAATGAGGGAGAAAAATCTGTGTATATATTTTGCAATTTATTTCTGACGAAAACTAGCCAAGAAGTCTTTGTCACATGGAAATGAATGTAGATTTCCTCACATACCAGGGATGTCCATAATCTTGCGAAATTATTTTCCTTCCATGCTGTGGCTGATGGGACTAGGATAACGAAGAGCTCTTAATCTCTCTTCAGAGAGACCAAAATCCTACACAGTTATTTCCCTAATCTCTGTTAAACTCATTGCCATTGGTGGCAACACTGTGCCACTTCTCACCTTCCCCTCTGTTTCCATCCTCCACTTGCATTAACCCAGCAATCACTGACAACCTCGTCTTCAGCCATCAGCTCCCCTCTCCTCAGTGCCTTACAGCCTCACAGAAAACAGGCCCAGAATCACCTGGTGATGCTGGTAAATAAGTTAGCAAGCTCCAAACCCATCTTCTTACTCCAATACATGGATGGGTTTGCTTTGATCTCTTCTGGGGCAAGATTTTTCACCAAGATTTTTCTGAGATCAACAGCTATAGGCGTGACAGTAATGTCTTCTTGCTCATACAGCTCCTGAAATATTCCTTTTTAGCAGTAATCATAAATGAAATGGATGATTCATTGCTGCCTTTTTTTTAATGCTCTTATCTCCTTCAGAATTTGTTCATGTATCACTTTGTAGTTTTGGTGACTGCTACACAGTTAAGATAAAAAGCGATGCAACATTTGACAAATAACTGCTGCATGCAGTGAGAGGTTACTTTGAGACAGTTCTCTCCCCCATCAACCCCACAATTTTCCTTTTCTTCCTTCAGACCCTGTCCATCCCACAGACGTTCAATGCTTGACAACAAATCTCATTCGCGCAGTTCTCTTTTGTGCTCAGACTCACTAAGACGTCTACTGGAAACAAAGGGTCTAAACACACGTTGAGAGGCTCTTGTTCCCTTCCAGAGGGAAGTGCTCTGATATTTCATTCAGTTCATTCAAAAAACTTTCTTGTTTCTCAGGCTACGTCCTTCGTGCACCCGAACTCCCAAGGATCCTGGCTCCCAAGAGCCATGGAGAGCTATCACAGTTACTGAGAAGCCTGGATAGGAGCAGCCAAGAACTGATCTAGAACCAAAATCAGAAAAAGATGGAGTTGGTGGACAGTGTGTCAGCCCTAAGGAAGCAATGCCACTTTCTGAGGAGAAAGAATGCAATATAGCCAAAATATATAAATTTTTTTTTAGATCAGAAGTATGTCTTTTCCTAAGGTGTTTTACAGTTTGAATTTTACCAAAAAAACAGGGTTTTTTTTTTTTTTGCTTCTTCTTCCTGAAAACTTAGAGTACATTTGAGCCAACCTTTCTGCTGCAATAATGAGAAAGCAACAACATCGAGATCCATGACTCCAGAAATTTGAGATTCATATGAAAGCTTGCTGACAAAACTGTAAAAATAAACCCAGCAGCTTGGAGAGAAGTCCACTCAAGAGCAGATATAATTTATGTTAATTTGAAGTTCTAAGAATGTGAGAAATAAATAATTTTGCTTTTCTAAATAAATCAAAACAAGATAATAAAGATAAATTTTCTATTTCATCATTTTTATCCATAAATGCCAGTAGCCTGCTGATTGTAGGCTACAAAAAAGGAATATATTTATTTAGCAAGCTATTTGTAGGTAAGAATTAGCACCACCTTTCTTTCATACCCTTCTCCCATCCCTTCTTTTTCTTTTGAATGCTTCCTTTTGGATAGAAGAGATTTTTGTTGTGTTGAGAAAAAGGAAAGCCTTAAAATATAAAAACTAATTTTACTAGAAAGCTAATGACTGCAACATAACCCAGATTTTCTATGGCTATTGCATTAGGGAGAAAGAGTTATGAAACTTCATGCTTTTGCACATTTTGTTGAGCTTGCAATCCTGGTTGCAGGAGAGAGCAAATTCTCAGGTGCTAAACATCAAATTGCTTATTGGAACAGCTGCTGCACTGAGCTGAGTAAGCAGGACATGCAAGGAGGGACGTTTTCTAGGCTAGTCTTTGACCAGCTTCAGTGCTAACACTTACAAATTAAAAAGGAATATCTTATGATTAGAATATTATTTCTATTTCCCTTCCACTAAATGTACAGACACAAGCGTTCATTTTGCATCTCTTGCTCTTGGTTCCACTGATTTTTTCTTACACATTGCAGAGCCTTACCAGTGTATTTTATATTTCATATTCTCCGAGTTGTAAAACCTGCTTCAAGTGGGGGACTGGAAATGCAAATCTTTTCCCTTTTGAGGACCAGTGAAATGCACTGGGGTAAAGCTAATTTCTCCTTTTCCAAAGGAAAAAAAAAAAAATGTTATAAGACCATTAGCTCAGGAAATCCTCCAAAGTACAGATTTTCTTCTTTGAATACATTACAAAGAAAAATATTCCCTCATTTTATAGGGAGTGGGCAGAGAATGTTAAATACCATGAAATAATACTTATTGGAATTTAGATTATTCAAGATACAGCTTTCTAACTTCCAGAGATGGGTTTGGGTTTCTTTTGTTGACTTTGATGATGAATTGAATCATTTACTGGGGAACAGGTAAGGCTGATCAACTATTAGGTGCTCTGTGACGGAAACAAGATTAACATTATGGCAAACAACCGATTTTGGTGCCAAGGTAGAAGCAGGGGAGTGCTGAGCACCTTTTGCTGCAGACACTCTACAGTGACAAGCTCTGCAAGCAGGTAGGAGTGTCTGAAGTAAAAAGCATGATTCTGCAGACCAGGCTCCATCAGACCCTGCATTAATACCCCTCACCACCCCCCTTCTCACTTTAAGGCTTTATTTCCTTAACCTTTGATTTCACTCTTAGTGTTTTGGCATTTTTTTTTAATTTTTTTTTTTTTCTCTGCTGAAGTAGGGGTTCAGCTCCTGCTGGGGAATAAAAGGTGCCACTCCTGAAATCTCCTGCTTGCTTTGAACAACGACTTGCTGAGAAAGTCAGCTTCTTTTTCCAGCAGGTTCCAATTCATGTTAGAAGCCTGCAGGAAATGGGCACATTGCAGCATCTGATTAAAGTTTTTCATTGCTAATGTAGGGTCAGCTGGTGAAAAATCTTTCTTTAATAGAAAGCAAGCTGAAACAAAACTAAAAAGTTTATTCACTTAAAACTCAAGCAAAAACAAAACAAAACAAAACAAAAACTTCAAATCCTGAAAAATCAATTCTAAAAATTCTATGGATGCTTTGAAAACTCTCCTAAAATGTACTTTTTTCCCCTAACAGCAAAATAGTGTCCATGTTCTATACAAAAACCTTCATGATTTCAGTAATTAGTGGGAGATAATTATCTGGAGATCAGAAGGCAGCTTTTATACATCTTCACCATGATTAAAAATAAGCAAGTACAAAAACATTAGAAGCTTGATTTATGAAAAGTCTAGAAAAGTTCTAGTATGCATCCAGAATGTAGTCAGGCTTTCCCTCTTCACCAGCTGAGGTAGAACTCCTGCATCTTCTGAATCACCACTGTCCACTAATTTTCATCTCACTCTGTTCAAGGAGGAAACTTGCTAATCAGTGGCTTGATTCATAAATCTGATGCTTCATATAGTGTGTATATGTATATATATACACATAGAGTATATCAACAGTCGCCTTCTGCCTTCTAAGTTATCAAATTCTCAAATTTCTTGCCCTTTTAACAACCCACTCTAAGATTTAATCTCCCAGGTGCTTCCTGCTTGCAGATCGTGGAGCAATAAACAGCAACATCAGTAAGTGTGCAAGTTAGCATACTAGCAAGTTATGTCTTGCTAGCTGGGAATCTAGTGGTAGAGAACAGGTCTGAGAGAAGGAGGATGGTATTTATGTACATTGTTCTGAAAACTTCATAAAGAGGTATGATTATGTTTGGTTTCTGTGGAAAATGCCAGAACCCAGAGCTTTGCAAATTCTCCTGAGCTAATTCACCAAAAACATTCAGTAACTCTGCTCACCACTGCAAAGTTGCCCTTGGGCCATTTAAGTCCAAAATGAACTACACAGGAAATATAGGAGAGTCAGATTAAATGCTTTCTGAGCAGACAGTTTTTAAAATCGGTCCATGCCCAATATACACATGCCTATAAAGTAAGTCTCTTGTTGAAGTAAGTGTATGCTTATTTTCCTGTATAATTAATTTAGTAAAACAAAATTTCCTGATCAGACCTTGGTGTCTATTTTGCTGCTGCAAGATGCTTAGTATTTCATGCTTTAGGAACGCTGACTGAAATGGTCAGGAAAATAGAACCTTTCTGAAGTTCATACCAGCCACCTGCTTTTCATAATCTTTGAAAAGCTTAATCCAAGCGTCTCCAAATTAATATGTTTTCCCCCATTTGAGTTCTATGATCTTAGCTGTGTTTTTTAATGAGATAATCTTGCAAGTCTTGAAAACTCTGAGGGTTCTCAAAGCATCTTATTGCCATGTTCCATTTCAGTGGCATGTCAATGAGAAGCAGCATCCAGTGTTGGTGGGGAGGAACACATGGCTCTCTCCAACTTCTTTCCCAGACTCCTAAAGAGACCTCTCATTCTTAGCTCTTATTTTTCCAGTTATTTACTTTCCAAGGTCAGACCACCCATCTTTGTCTGCAATGCTGACTTTTATTTGAAGAGGTATGTGAACTTAGGCACACAATGTTAAAATTTGTATGTAGCAAAATGGAGCCATGCTGTAATTTCCTACACAGTATCTTCTCTTTTGAAGTATGCCATCCACCAGGACTGTTCAGGTTCATAGAGATGTAAGTACCTAAAGCATACCCTTTCCTAGATGTCATTGTCTGGAAAAGAAAAAGAATATTTTTTTTTTATTATTCCTTTTGGTCCCAAGATATTGGAAAGAAATATATGCAGATATGTGAAAAGAAAATAGGGCTGTCTTCCTGGATCTGCCTGCAAGCTGTTGTGACAATGATATGCTGTTATTACTCAGCATATTCCTCATGGAACAGAGGACTGAATTTCAAAACTGATTAAAGTCTGTGCTATGAAAAGGCCACAGACCCCAGCTAAGAATCCAGCCAGGAGTCTTCAAAAATTGTCCCTACAGCAGCTTCGTGCAAAAACAGCAGAAGTAGATACTATAGTTATTTCTAATGGAAAATGTCTCAAAAAGATAAGGATTGACGTAGTCAGAAGGGTTGTGAGGGACCCCTCCAGTAGTTATTGGCATAGCATGAAAAAGCACATTTCTCTTGCTCCTTCAAAGTGTAGATGGAAGACAGGGGGTGCGAGGATGAAGCAGACCATCCACATAAAGAACTTGACACAAAGTTATGTACTCATTCTTTTGCTAGTTTTTATGAGCATGACTTCACATTGTAACAAGACGAACCACTGTTGTGACATAGTTCAAATATACACAAATCAGTACAGGTGTCAGTGCAGAAATCAAAACTGAAGGCAACTTACCTAGGCTAACGGGTCGCTGATAGAGCTTGCCTATATAGGAAACTGACTGGTAAGTGAGCTAGGACACAAATTTACAGTATACATAAAACTTCCCTGTGAAGGTGAAAAGCAGCTTACTCCTGGAGTAGACCTTACGCCCTACTAAAGGTTGAGAAGACTGCATTGCACTTACTCGTCTCTGTAAGTACCTTGATGATTTGGTAGTAGCGACTAACTAACGTACTGGGAATCCCTAGCTAACTTCAGAGTTATATTCTGTATAATACAACCCCTGCCTAAACAGGAGATGGAAAATTTAGTCGGAACACCAGAGTATCCAACTCTATCATACAAAAAAGGAAAAAGTTTAGATTTGTTCAAGCATTATCAATTCACTTAAACTACTTCATTGCTATATGTCATTTCATTTTTCATTATCAAAGCCTAGGGCATAAATTTAAAAGGTCTGCAAGTTCTCTCCTCTCAATCTGTTTGCTGCCGTAGTTCAGCATTATTTAGCACCAATGTGTGTTGGCCCTTTAGCACTTTTCTTCACCTTTAACATAATTTATCAAAGAAGGTAACAAAATACAAGTTGATCAGTCTCTCTGGCTTAATTTAACAAGGCAGGTCATAAAGGCTTTGTTCCTTGACCAGCCATGCCAAAGTGCTGCTTTCACATATTAATGTGACATGACTTGTACAGTCATAATTACTATGACAAGATAAAGGGAATTAGTTAAAACTTAATTAAAACCACATGCCTTACAACTGTGACACTGTACATATTTAGTAACTTTATTTCTTTATTCGTGGCTTATCAAAAGGGGAAGGGGTCCACATGAATTTTCCTGGTATTACAAGTGCATCAATTAAGAAAGAAAATTAAATACTGATCATAAATAACCAGATAAGAAACAAAACTGAAATAAGACAAGTACTCTGATTCATGGTTAGTAATGAGTTTTCTCGCTGATACCTATGTACTAAAGCAGCAGTAAAGGATGAACAGCAAGTCCTCTTCCAAGGGTATGAGAAGAATTGATCAGTGCAGAGGCAGGGCAAAGAGATGGAAGTCTGCAGTGACTCCGTGTCATATTATTGGTAGCCCTTTCAAAACAGGCATTACTGAACAGCACCATGAAGAATAAAAATAAGGTTTGTCTTTCCACATTACAAATAAGGGCGATCAAAAGGAAACAACAGCTTTCTCTGGTTTATCATTACACTTTACAGCTCTATGGAAAATATAGAGTGGTACTATTTAGAAGTTTAACCCTGTGCAGTATACTGGAATAAGCCAGCAACATCTAGTCATTTGTGATTTGCTTTAGCAACTACACAATTTTTCTATAAAGAATTCAACTATATAGATAGATGTTCTGCTGTTACTGGTTCCCAGCTTCTCTTTCCTGTTAAGCACTTTCCCAAGAGCAAGGCCGTATTATTGTCTTACAACCACTCAACAGCATCAGTCACCCTTCCAGGTTTTGGCTGCAGAATAATCTATTCTTCTACTATTGCAGAAGTCATATGCTATTTTTAGTGCAGATATTCTCGATATGAACTGGGCTCCATGGTCACAGGTTCCCATCGCTTGGACTTCATTGTCTGGATAAGCTTTACGGGCTTCTCATTTTCAACACCTCAATAAACTTTGCATGTCTCAAAGTGCTTAATAACCCCTGTTCACCGTAAGGAAATAATGACAACTAGGGGGAAAGAGAAGAAAGCAAAAGTGGGAACACTTACTGCCTCAATGGGACAATTTGCTGCTTCCTGATTAAGGTAAAGAGGTGGCTTATCTTCCAGGCTGCTACCAGTGGTACCACACGAGCCCTGGTTCTGAGTAGGTTTTGCAGCTGTTTAAAACCCTGCTCTAGCATGCTTCCGATGAGCAGTGAAATAGTTAACAGCACTGACATTTACAGTATAACTAGGTATCAGCATTAATACTGTTGAAATGAATGGGCCCGCCACATCTGTCAGAGCTATTGTTTCAGGTCCCTGCATCCAGTGCCTGTTTTCAAGGCTAACAGCTAGGGCTTGACTTTTATATTAAAACTGAAAACACACCAGCATGGAGAAGAGGCTGACTCCACCAAAGAAGCGTCTCTGTTCTGACATACCACAAATCAGCACAATCAGACCTTCACTACTCTATCCTGAGGCTGGAAGGGTGTGTATCCAGGAACAGTGCCAAAACATCTAAAAATCTTGGAATTTACAACATTCACATGTAAAATTTATACAAACACCTTTCTGGTTTCCTTTGTAAAGGAATGCTGCAGAAACAGAGAGTTCACCCGAGAACCTACCGCTCAGTCTGACCCGGGGTCTGACTACTTTGTAGTAACTGTGGCTCTTATAAGCAGCCATGAGCTAGATTAAAACTAGCTAGTTCAGGTGTCACCAGTAATGTAGCTGCAGCAACACAGAATGTGACACCACCCACCAGCTTATTTAGTCAGTATCTCAAGGGTGAGCCTTGGTGTGAGCTGACGTGACCATCCGTGTACAGCACCCATGCTTTTCTACAGAAAGCTAATACAGGCATGTAACCCTTTGAAGGAGAAGACAAAATCACAACAGCAGTCTCGTTCTTCTGTTTGCACGACACAAAATAGTTTCACAATAATTAGAAAAGGATGCAGTAAGGTTTTGTTTCTGCCCAATTTGACATTTTCTCTAAGACTTTTTGGTGTCCACGTATACTTCATAAACATTTATTTAATAGGGTTCCACCTTTTCTGGCTGCTGGAGGAGGGGGAATTATGTGAGATATAGTCCTGAGCTTTTAAGGTAGAATTAGCATCTTGCAACTCATAAGACTAAGAATAATTAAAGTGAGAAATAATCCAATCAATAAAGTATAATCCCTGCTCTCCCATCCTGGGTGAGCCACAATGCAACTATTTCAATTAGATCATATCTACATATCAATGAGACTGTATCTATATAGGTGTCAAGTTACTGTTATGTAAATAGGTTATATATGCCTGCATACTTTAGAAAGTATAACATGCTCTATACCAGCATAACGCTAGCGCAGATGTTGCTATATTGACAAACCAAAGCTTTATACTAATCTACGACAGCTTCATCCTTACAGGAGTTAAAAAAAGTAGAATTAACAAAAATACAGTTTTTAGACATAACAGACTGACTCTTCAGCAAAGAAAACAGCTGCAATGATTCAAGAGGATATTGTCCGCAGTTTTTTACCTTACGTACCTGCCAGAGGTAACTGCCCCCACAGCAGAGACAACAAAAGCAAACTCCAGTTTGTAGTTTATATGCTATATTAGCACAGGCATGTCTTAACTAGTAGCATAAGTAAATATGCCAGAACATGAACTGGAAAACCCATGGCAAAGATACATGCTCCTTTCTGCTGTCTCTGCTCACCTATAGCAATGGGATAGTGCAAAAAATGACAGGTAGCAGCATCTTGTCTCATTTCAGAGAAATCCAGACGCGTGAGTCTGAGGGGCATCAGCCAGCAGAGCTCAACTTACCTGGCTCAGAGCTATGCCAGCAAAAGTCCATCACATAAACATGCACTCAACAGATTTTAGAATATTTCTTAGCTAGTTACAACTCAATTAACATTGCAATTGATATGCTGCAAGACACACATAAACAGATTTTAAAAACCTAAAGCATGATCTATCTTTAGCTTTCAAGGTAGACATCCCTTAGTGACTAAAAACATCAACAACTCAAATCAAATGTGAATGTTAATAGACTAAAACACACACTTTTAGGCAACCCCGTGGCAACCATTGGGATCTGCACATTTGTAAAATAGTGAAACTCTTTTGGCACCACATCATCTGCAAATGTGAAAGATGTGAAAGTGTCTTTTCTTCCCCAGCAGTAACACATCAAGTGTAGCATTAAAGAGAACTTTTCAGACAGCAAAACTAACTATTTGAAAGGCACAAATATCAAGAACAGAAAGCAATATTTAGGGCTGTAGCAAGGCATGGCTACTTTGAAGACTGAAATAAAAATCCAAATGAAATTTTATATTTTANTATAATTTATAAAACTCCCCCATTTTGAGCTGCTTTATATGGTGTCATTTACTTACTGAAAACCATGGTAACAAAATAGACATTCATAACAACAAAACCCAGATCCGAAAAAAAAATCAAGAAAACAAGTACTTCTAAACAGTCAAAACCACAAAAGGTATTAAATACTTTCTGAATAGAAACGTGACAGCGTCAATAGATACATGAGAAATAGAAATATGTATGTAAGCCATGTAAACAAGGGAAAATGTTTGTGCCTCAATCTTTTAAACCTACCAAGTTCAAAGCACTCATTGGAACTACTTCCACGCCATTTTGCGACCAAAGTCACCCTGATCTGTGAACCGCTGCTCCCCTTACTGCTGAGAATCTACCCAGAGTTACTCTGCAGCCTGTGAAGTACTGCATCCCCTGTGCTTTCATCTAGAGATCTACAACAAGACCCTCACATATTATTTAGATTGTAACTGGAGCAAAACCTCAAAGAATTGTCAGGGAAAGCCTCCCTTACACCCAGCCTAACACAAAAGCACAGTCTGGTCCTCCATCTCCAGCCGTAGCAGAGACTGCTCCTAGCACCGGAGAGCACGTCAGCCTGGCCACCACCAGCAGCTCGCTCCTCTCTCAGTCTGCCAGCAGCTGCTGTCATTGGGTTAGGCATCTCCGAGACACATCCCTGCCTCCTCTGTCTTTAGTACATGCCTTCACCCTGTTGGCCAGAAAGTTCTCCAAGCCCCTTTTCAACCTGATGATACCATCCGCACAGCCTCCTGTGGCAACACTTTCACAAGTTCACTATCCACCATATTAAAAATTCCTTTTTTTTAACCTCTTTTTACCTCTTGCTATTTTGAGTGACTGTCCCCAAATCTAGCGTTGCAGTATTTCTTGAATAATAAATAAAATTTTTGCAAACATCAGGCATATCATTTTCAGCTTTTACCTTTCCCATGTGAAAGGTCCCAGCCTTTTTAGTCCTTTCCATGCAGCAGCTTTGTTACCCCCTTAATCATTTCAGCTGCCTTCCTCTGTAGCTTCTGTAGCTCTGCTATGTCCTCTACAGGGAGCAGAATAGCACACTATACTTCAGATGTGGGTTCTTTAAGGATTTACATAGCACCAAAATGATACCCTCTGTCTTGTTCCCAAAACCACTCCTGATGATGCCTGACATTTTGTTTGCTTTTCTGGCTGACACTGTACATTGAGCCAATTGCTTCAGAGAACTGAAATCAATGATTACTCTGAAAATCTCTTTTCTGAGCTGGAATTACAAGTTCCAAGATCTGCAGTATTTATGTTTTAAGTCAGTTTTCTGCAGGTGCATTACTGTACATTGATCTATAGAGATGTTCATCTGAAACATTTTTGTTCCCTCACTCAATTTTGCAAGGTCCTTCCAGAGCTCATCATCAGTGTGGGATTTGATTATTTGACTGGTATTGTCCATGACCTTGGAGATTTCACTGCACATTCTGTTCTTCAGATCATCGATGAAGGTGTTGAATAAAAACAGTACTAGCACCTATCTCTGGGATTCTCCACTACTGACTCTTTTCCTTCTTGAAGTGTCCCCAAAACCACCTGCTTCCTATCCTTTAATCAGATCTGAGTCCTCAAAAGGACCTTTCCTCCTGTTTCTTTAACCCCAATACTCTTTTCCGCTAGGGCTGTAGCTTGTACCAACAAAAAGTAATGTAGAAAATAGTCTCGACCAAGCAATAGTATCCATGGTTTCCTTCCTCAAATCCCTACTGTTCTGGAAAATGCTCTTCTGGATTTCCCTTAGCTTTAAAGGTCTCTTGCTACAACCCTGATCATCCTGTTACTTTTTGTCCCCTAAACAGTTCCACTGCTACCATACATTCCTTGTACCAACTCTCCCCTTTCTAGTTGTTGTGGTTGAACCCCAGCAGGCAGCTCAGCACCACTGAGTCGCTCACTCACCCTTCTTCACCCCCAGCCCCCTCGCTGGCAGGGCAGCACGAGGAGCTGAATCGTCCTTGGCTCTGTGTAAGCACAGGTTTTTTATTTTCATCAAAAATCCAAAGCACAGCATCATATGAGCCTCTACGAAGAAAATTTACTCTATCCCACCCAAAACCAGAATAACTTAAATAGTCTTTTCCTTATTGCACCATATCAGTTTGTTTACTGAGTTCCAGTGGATTAGAGGAACTGCATTTCCTTTGTTTAAAAGGTGCATTATTTTCTCAAAGAAAAATACTTGTTTAGCTTGCTGCAATCTTCTTCTTTATGTTTTCATTAAAAAAAGAAAAAAGAAAACAGAAAGTTTATACCAACATTCTAAAGAATATTTAGCAGAAGGGAAGGTTGGGTAGTAATTTCATAAGCAACACAAATGTCTAAGAAATTATCTGCCAATTTGTGACTTAGTTACACTTTCTTTACATAAATGATTTACAGATGAAGTACTAAACAGACCCCATTAAAGGGTTTTTTCATCTAGCTAGCAACTTGCTGCTAGCTAATCTGGTACAGCAGGAACCATGTCAGAGGGGAATGATCAAAGTATTGAACTAAAAAGTAAAATAAAAAGGATTGGGTGACAACAGTTTGATGTCTCATTGAGGAGAGAGTAAGGCTTGGAAACAACTTTTAACATTTGGTTGTACATTCAAAATTCAGTTCCTGTGTAGCATACACCAATTAAGAAAGGAAGGGATATTTGCTAATACTATTTAAACTATTGGTGTTTTTCTGGTACTTATTAGCACCTACTTGTCTACACTGACAAGTGAATGTTTTGGATAAATGAAGTCTTTGTTAAATATTCAACACTTCATTTCTGGCTACATACCACATGATAAACAGAGGCCAAGCATTTAAGGCAGGTAAGGCATCTAGCTCTCCCCAGACTCAGTCTACCCAAGTGTGAAGGGGTATCTCATAATTCAGGCTAGGAATCAGGAGCTGCCATCTGATGGTTGATGATGCTGGTAAGTCTGTTCTCATATGCGCTAGCTACAGCAGTCGGCATAACTTGATCAATTTACCCGAAAGATATTTCAAGATTCAGAATCTAGATAAGTTAAATATGTTAGATACTATAGGTACTATAGATATGCTCTGGAAAACTAAGGAAGGTCAAACACTTCTAACATGAAGAAGACCTTTTTCCCCCTTAAATGATCAAAGGATGGTGCCAAAGGCCTATTCTAAGGAAAAAAAAAAAAAAGAGAGAGAGAGAGAAAGAAACAGAAAAAGAGAGAAAGAAAAGAGAAAGAAGTGAAGAAAAAGGTAGAAAAAGAAAAAAAGCATGACAGATTTCAGGATCTCCTTCACAGAACTCAAACTATTTAAGCAGGGGATAAATGGTCATAAAAGAGAGAAGACTGGCACTTAGTTATCAGACAACTATCAATAACAAGGCATACTTCTGTATAGTATATTGACTCTTTTCTAGTGCCATGTTTTCCCAGTAATTTCATTCTGTAGACTGCCTTCCAGAGGTAGGATTACAACTCTGTTTATATTTTCTTGTAACAAAATAAAATATTGATAGCAAGGCAGTTTATATTTCATTGCAATTCTACTATGTTTAGACTAATATAAGGTGGTAACAATAAGCATTAACCAGTTCTCTTGTGTTTCATTTAGGTGGATCTTGTCTTCCAATTACCGTGCCAACATGACAAGAATCAGAACAGGGCTAACTAATACTGACGAACTAAAGCAAGTTAGTTACACATACACAAATAATGTTGCGACTGGTCACTTTAGTTTTCATGTTTTCTTCTCTGTTTTTCCCTGGTTGCAAGGAGGGAAAATACAATTCCTGAGAGACATTTCGTTGTCAACTGCAACACTGAGAAAAAGAATATTAAGATGTTGGATCTTTGTTTATGCTTTCGAAAAGCATAAACTGGAATTTTGTTACATAGACCAAACTGAAAAACAAAAACAAAACAAAAACCACCAGGCCAACCTGAAGCCAGAACTGAAGCCAGGGAATTTTTTGACTTATGACATTAATTTCAGGTTAAATAAAATGTTTTGTTTGATCTGTGGCAATTCTGGGTACACAGCGAGTACATGGAATAAGGAGATCCTGCCCTGGAGGCCAGTGTTTAGGCAAATTATTTCAGGTTAATTTTGCTGGAAGAAATTGGCCTGGGCACTGCAAAATCTTGCCACTGTCTAACATTAAGCAAAGAAGATTCTGATCTTCAACTTCTTAGTCCCCTGGCAACAGGAACTATTAAGAATCACTTTAACCTTTTCTTAAAGATAAAACAGAAAAACAGTCAAAGCACTGAAATTGTAAAGTATTAACTCACGCTTTCATATTAACTACCCCCTATTCCTTTGCCCTTTACTTGTAGAGACATTTTTAAAGGGAAACAGTCCTGGTAATCTTTCAGGTAATATTAAAGATGGTAAGAACTGTCCTTTTAGCAACAGTTGATACGGGTGGGAATTGCTGTTAAAGTTCAGCGTTGCTTCCTTGAAAACAAAACAAGACAAACATACACCTAAAGGTGAGGCAAAAAAAACAGCAAACAACAGAGACTGGAAATGCAGTTTTTGTTGACAGCCTCCCTGGTGAGAAAGGCAGACGCTGCACAAGGTTTTATCAGCTACTGTGAGACCTGAGTGACATGTACCAACATCAGCCTGCTTAAGACATTGCTTTTAGTTGCCTTCTAAATGATGACTTCATGGCAGTGTCACAAAAGAAGCCTTTTTAGCCACAAATGTCAAAACAGAAGGCAAAGAAAAAAGAAAGGGTGGTTAGAGGGAAAGGTAAAAACTCAGAGATAATAGGAGAACTAAATACCACAGCAAAAGTGCTTCCTCTGGTTAAGACCTTTTGTATAACCACGATAACTGCTCTTCGGAGTAAGGCATCTTAGTAATACGTTAGCTTTGCAGAAAGGTGCAGCTATGGTGACTGAGCCCCCTCAGCTCAGTCTGGCTGTTCTAGCAGTCCTGGTACTAGCTGGGAAGTTGCAGGGACCTTTTCATCTGCTTGCCTGCATCCAGTCATGTGAACAAAAGCAAATGCCAGGCAGAGAAGTACCAAGAGAAGACAGTTTTGTTTACCAGAAATCCATGTAATACAGTCTGTAGGTTCTGTCAGTCGTACTTTTGGTTTGGAAAAAGTCATGCTGTGGCTACATGAGATAATAAATGTAACTTAAGGATTCCTAAGTAACCAGCTCAAAAATGCTGTGTCTACAGAACTTACAGAAGAGCTTCAACTCACTCTAACTGTTCATATTTGTTCAAAAACATCTGTACTTCCAGGCTTTGTTGTGGAACAGGTCTCCTATCTTTCTATAATCAGCATAAAATCAGTGTAAAAAGTAAAAAAAGCTGGCACAAACATCATTCCATGTTCTGATTAAATAGACAGAAATACAATTGTGCGCTTATACTTGATCCGGATCTAATTTGTCTTGCTGGATGATTCTCCAGAATATAGATCTGTTATTAATGATCACACAGCCATAACCACAAACTCTTTCTGTTGTTTTGGCCTTCACAAGCAATTTCGTATAAAAGCTAGATTGGACTTTTGGTACCTCAAAAATTTTCGAATGTAGGCCTCTGCTCAGAGATGACACAGATTCCAATGCCCTCCGATTTAGCATAAAGGTTCCTATCAAAATCTCCACTCAGGCTGTACCACTGAGTTCCTCCACTTCTCTTAGATTGCGCCGTCTTTGCAAAGCCCCATTTTATGGTACCTAGGAAAAGATCACTCACTTTTCCCTTTCCTACTTCATTACTCTTGCTTCTCTTTAAGACTGCATTATCTTTTAGTTTCTATACATGGCAATTGAGTTGAAGGCTTGTTGATCTTGTTTCTGTTGTTTGCCTAAGATTCAGGATTCCCTGGGAACATCTGCCAAATAACCTATCCAGCAACAGTAAAATGCCCTGATCTTTCATCATTTTATGGGCTGTGAAGACTACTAAAGATGTGTCTCCAGGAATAAAGCATGGTAACAGCAGCATTTACTAAAGGCAGTGCATTGAGAAGGGAGTTACAACTCCCTCCAGCAGTGCCTGTTTGGCCCCATGATAAGAGTAGTCATGTCAATGATGCATCTCTCTCTCAGGCTGTACATCAGGCTAAATAGATATATGAGAACTTAGGTGTTCCAGCAGAGCAGTGCTTGTAAGAGCTATGACAGGACATGCTGGGGGCCAACTGGCTGGAAAGTAGCTTTGCAGAAAAGGACCTGGGGGTCCTGGTGGACACCAAGTTGAATGTGAGCCAGCAATGTGCCCTTGCAGCAAAGAAGACTAGTGGTATCCTAGGGTGCATTAAGCAAAGTACTGCCAGAAGATCAAGGGAGGTGATCCTTCCCCTCTGTTCAGCACCGGTGAGGCCACACCTGGAGTGCTGTGTCCACTTCTGGGCTCCTCACTACAAAAGAAACATGGACATACAGTAGAGGGTGCAGTGAAGGACCACGAAGATGCTCAAGTGTTTGGAGCATCTCTCACAGGAGGAAAGGCTGAAAGAGCTGGAACTGTTTAGCCTGCCTTTAAAACTGTCCACCCTTTGGGTTGCAGTGGCCTCTTGGAACAGCCCTTGGCAGAAGGTACGTTGCAGGAGTTTTGTACTGCTATAACCTTTCCTCCCAGCAGACATCCTAGTGCCAGGCATTTGTGCCAGGATTTATGCCAAAGGAAGCTGGCAGAGCCCCAAGCAGAGCCTCACCCAATGTTTTAAGGAGTCACAGAGCCAGCTGAGGGAGTTTGTTTTTCACATGCCATCGTCTGTTATGGCAGCACAACATTTCCAGCACTAGTCAGGCCCAAAAGTTAACTTCTTGGAGGTAAGGTATACAATTCAACTTTCCTCCCCTTCTGAAAAGGGCTTGCATTTGTATGGTTAATGAAGATGAAATATACTCTTTCTGTCCTTCATTGTGGCCTCTTCTTTCAGTCACTGCCCTTGTTATACATCCCAGTCCATCAGTTCTAAACCTAACACCATGCCTGCCTGTCGAAGTCCGTGGATGTTTCTGTTGCTATTATGGAAAATATAGATTTGGTATCTGGATGATGAAGATCCTTCTTCTGAGGACTGAAAAAAAGCAAAGACCAAGTGACAGTGAAAATCTTTGTGAAATCTTGTCAGATTTTACCCCAAACAAAGCATCTGGAGTTTCCCCAGGCTGAAGCCTTCATTGAGAGGGTAAAACCTTCCTGACCTCTCATGTAGGAAAGGGACAGCAGGCTACGAATGGTGCTTACTATGGAATGAATTGCTTCCCCACTCTGTGGAGACAGACTTGATAAGAAGCCTTTCAGAGGCTGAAAGATGAACAGCTGCCTAGGGAAATATAGTGGCCAAAGTTTTGGAGTAGATTGGCAGAAGCAGCCAGTACAGAACAACATGAACCAGAGTCTTTCCTCCTACAGAGATGCAAAGTCAGAGCTAAGGGCCTGAAGAAACATTTAACAGTCCAAAGAGCAAAGATGAATACTTCCTGGTGTTGCCAATCTGAAAAATGTAAAACTCAGGCTTTGAAAAATATGAAATAAAAATATATATAGTTTATTAAAAATCTAGGAAACTTACATCATCAAATCCTGTCTCCACCATGACAGCTAATCACATAACAGATACTTAGTTCAGAATAATCCATGAACACATACATCTTGTCATTAACTGAGCTCAGTATGCTCTCCGCCTTCCTGCCTGAAACTTAACAAAAATAGCAAAAGCCACACACAACAATATTAAAAAGAGTAAGAGATTCAATCTTATAGGCTGTTAAAATAGCAGGGAATTTCTTCAGTGAAAACATGTAGTATCCTACTGTACTCTCTACAGAGAAGGAGGGCAAAGTACCCTGCACAGTCCCAAGCCGATCTGACACAGGGGGAAATAACTTGCTAACTGCAAATATGAGATGTTTTTCAGTACTGTTAGGGATAAACAGTACAACTCATCCACTGCTCCTTGTCTAGTTAATCTAACATGCTTTAGAGAGAGGAGAAAGTAAAACTCGGAAGCCAAGTTTTGTATCAAAGAAGGGAAGGAACAGAAGGAAGACTCCTATTTATTCGCTATGTTCAGGCAGCAAAAGGACTGAAAAAAGTGATTTGCGTACACAATTATAAAGGTGCAACCGACAGTGATCAAGTCCCCTTTCAACCCATTTGGGGAATATAAGAAAATCAGAGACTCAAAAAAATCCTGCTAGGAGTCCAAATTTTTAACACCTGGATACATGCTCTACAGAGTTTTGATCTCTCCAAAACCATTCCAATGCTGACATGTTGACCTGCTACCACTTCTCACAGATTTTAATGAGCAGAGAGTTAGCAATCTGCTACAAAAGCTCTTACTAATTGACCCAAGTGAATCAGGCACTGACAACACAGAAGGTGCTCTCACTCCTGAAGAGTTTACAATTTAAAATAAAGTATGTTGGACAGTCGGATGAGCTGATCAGATTGACATCTCCAGAACTTTCCATTTAACAGGAACAAATATTAATCCCTACTAACCTATGCAGAAATGAAAAGCAATAGATTTCCATCTAATGCCTAAATAACCCTGGAATTCATTGCAGCAGGATTCTGTGGATGCCACAAATATGGATGCATTCAAATAGTGATCAGACAAATTAACAAAAGAAAAATGTATTAGGGATATTAAACTTAATTACTTAACTGGGTATAGCTAAAGGTTCAAGAAGTTCCTAAGCTGCAGTATAACGGGAATGGAGAAGGTATGAAGAAGAAATATTATAGTATACTGCCCTGTTCTTGTGTTCTTTTCTTAGTCATCTATTACTGTCTATTACGAAGGATGTCAAATGAGCAAATGGATCTGTGGTCTCACTGAGTAAAATTTTTCTTATATTCTTACATTGTGCTATTCAACTGGGGGATAGAGTGATGAAAGGCTTTATAGCTCATTAGTAGTGTCTAGTGATATAAACACTAACTTTAAGCTGAAAAAAGACCTTACTTTCTGGAAAGATAAGGCATTTATATATTAAATATTAAATATTTTTGGCCTTCGCAGAACTCAAAGAGGCAAGAGTATCCATTCTCTGCTTGCATTGGCAAATATCTTCTATACTGCTCTGCGGGTTGAACCTATAAAGCCTGCAGCACCCAGACTGTGTACAGTTGAAATGACAAACATCAGATAAAATAGTTTTGAAAAACACATTGCAAAACAAAAATTACTGGAAAGGTGAAATTATTTTTTGAGTACAACATCCAACAATAGGAAATCATTCCAAAAATTAGTCCAGTGGTCCTTTCAATGACTCTTCTGTAGCATGCTGTTGTTGTCTTTCATACTCGTTTCCCTGTGCGTGTAACAAAAGCAAGGGATTTAACTCAAAAACTCCCAAATCAGAACTCCAACTTCTTCCATTCCAGAAAAAACAAACAAACAAACAAACAAACAAAACAGGTGGCATAGAGAGAAAGTACTGATCACATTGCTGAGGACTAGCCCATATAGAGGAGATCTGGGAGATCTGTCCCTACATCGACGAGTCCTCTTTGCCAGTGGATTACACAGTAGTGAAGCAGTGCTAGCAGACTGGACATACTCAATTTCTTTTCCTGGTTTTAGGAACAAATTGTAGTATAGTGTTTAAAATGTTAGAAGGAAATTAAAAAGTGCTTGTGTTTGGATCACAAAAGAAGACAGAACTCGGGGCCCCTAGATACAAAAAGCATTACCATTCCCCACTTGGTTAAAGAAGCATTTGTTAACCCCTACACCTATGATCCACAGTGGCCGAGCTCTCCTCACCTTCACAGCAGCAGAATCAGAAACTCCAGTGCAGGTCTGGCTGCTGTAGAGTGGCAGAAGCATAAAATGTAATGGTGGCTTACACAAGCACTAGGCTCAGGACACCTTCTGTAAAGGTCCGAATGGCAAAGCAGACAACAACAGATCAGCTTCCTGGAAAGCTGAGCACTGCCTTTGGCTTGGCAAACATTTCTCAGATTCTCGGTTGAAACTACCAAGCAGTGCCACATTCCTCCAGGTACAGAAACTAGAATCATAAAGGGATGGTTAGGTTCAGACATTTTAACACAACTTAATGGGAGGTCTAGGTCTCGGCATCCTAGCTCCTAATTTAACATAAGCTCCATCTTATAAGGTACTGGAGGGTAAAGAAGCATAGTAAAGAACCATAGCATGTGGCGCTGGGCAGCCTGCTCTAGTAGTTGGCAACCCTGCCCAGAGCAGGGGGGTTGAAACTAGATGATCTTTAAGGTCCTTTTCAACCCATGCCGTTCTATGATTCTATGATTCTATGATAGTAGAGATGATTTCTCTCACTTCACACGAAGGCTGCTGGCTTTTACATCATATGAGACTGCCCACAAAAGGGAAATAACAATGTTTGTGAGAGTAAAGCATAGTCTTGAAGAGATGACCTGATGGATACATCAGCTTTGTAGCATGAAAGCATCTCAGGGCACATAAGAGGAAACTGAGGTGCAGTCACACACTTCCACAGTTTGTCTTGACCATATTCTACCTCTCTCCATACAAATAACAATTACCTAGCCTAGGAATAGACTGAAATGATCTTGGTGCCTAACTGAATAGTCGGAGTGCAATGTGGAGTGAAAAATCTAAGCAAGGGAAACAATACACAACCATTTAAGCAACAGTTCCTTAAAAAGAGTCTTGCATTGCTTTGATAGCACTGCCTTTCCCCTCTCTTCAAAACCATGTTTAATTATTTTCCCAATAGTGAGATTTTTTTATGAAAATATTTGAAATAATTAATTTTAAAATGCTGCAGTGAGCATTTCAATTACTATTATCCGCTTCCTCCTCTTTCATGCTCAGGGACTGATGACAATCAGAGAGCCCAGATGCCAGCCTGTATATTATAGTCTCAGCCAGGGTATTTGGCTCCTTGGCGAGATCCACAGGCAGTTATTCTGGCAGCTCTCAAGTTGTCCCTGCCTAGCAAACGATTAAGGCTGTTGACTGACTGCTCGGACTACCCTGTTCTAGACATCTGGACTTTTCCCCCCGCCCTTTACTTGTAGTAGAGCAGCTGTTCTGTGTATGTACTGCATTTGTGCAAGTGTGCAATCCATTCATTTATTAACAAGGAAGCAAGAAAATCATGTTATTTAGGTCTCTTTTAAGTCACAAAACACATGGCTACGCCCTGTGTTAGTATGATTTTGCATAAATTAGAGAGAAAGTTTCCAAACAAGTAAACACAGAAATATGCACAAAAATGCATCAAAGGCCATATCTGGGAAAAGGGCTACAGACACATGTAGGTCTGCAGCAGGTGATGCACATTGCCTGTTGGTTTCCCCTGGAATCTGAAGAACACTTGTTTTAACATGTGCCTAAGAAAGTTGCCAGAGACTCTGTAAGCCCCGACTCTGACCTTAGCCACCCCTTTGACTTCCTGCACAGAATTTCCTCTGCTTCAGATGGACCAGAAATAGTCCATATGTGGCTGGTCTCTTAACAGTATCAGCCTTAAATTATTTATTATTTCTTGAGTGACATCAAGGTATCTGAGGCTGTGCGATACAGGGGGAAAGACATGGTACTTGTCTCATGAGGCTTACTCTAAATGAGACAGAATGCTTAGTGCAGGCATTCAAAGTAATACCACACAGCATGAACAAATGAAGGACCAGGCTCAAAATTTCATCACTCAACCATGCTATTATCTAACGTTACTACAGAACATGTGTGCTTTCAGTAAGGCCAGGTGTGCATGTAAATATTTTCTTCGATTACCTACATCAAGAAGGAAAGTGATAAAATTCATACCTATTTGACATAACCATTCTGTCTAAACCTTAGCACAGAAGGAACAAAGTTGCAAGCAAAAATGTCTCTGTGATTTAGCTTATTTTGTTTGATGAACAGGTATAGGCCACTGCAGCCAAATAACTGCTTTGTTGGTATAACCTGTCTCTGTCAGAAGGTTTCGCTGCCACAGCAACATAGTAAAATGTTCGGAATGTACAAAAGGCCTAAAACTGCTCCAAACACCACCTACAAAACTGAAAGTGATGGATAAATGTTTTGGAGAAAGCTTGGATTGAACATACATGGAAATTACCATAAGGTTTCATATAATGTGATAACTACCTATCAATAACTACCTCTATGCCTGGTTGGACTCAGCAGTTCACGTGTTTAAAAGGGTAAGAGTTTGGGGGAACATGACTTATATTTACAGCCAGGTAAGCGAATGCAGTCAGGTAGTTATTGGGGGTGTAGCTGACACGCTGTAGGTTTCCAACCTAACCTACCTCATATGTGTACTTACCCATGCGCTTTAACAAGAAACTTTACCCCAGCAAATGGGCAAGAAGATGATATGGAAAGAAGCGAGCAGAATTCCAGGCACAGCTGGAATCACTCACTGTTATGACTGCAAGGAAGCTGGAACTGAACGCAATAGATATGGGAAAGTCGTTAAAAGGATTCAAAAGCAAAAATACCACAGTTTAAAGAGTCAAAGGGGAAATGGACTGGATTGGTGGGACAAAATGAATTGAGAGATCTGAATATAGAGATAGGCAAAGTATTCAAGCCAAAAACTATGTCTGTCAGATGTCCTGTCCTAGACTAGCTTACTGAGAGGATGCCACCTTTGCAACAGGGCAAATGCTCAAGTTACCTAGTTTGGATGTAAACCTGAGGATAGTCTACCCAGGCATTTTGCTTTTTATGCTTCATGGTATTTCAAATCCTGGTCTAAATTCCCATAAATGAAGAACAAACATGACTACTGACTGCCTACACATGCCCATCTGTTCAGATGGCACAGCTCCCACTAACAATTTAGTTGGGCAGTTTCACTGAAGTCTAGATGCCAAACCAGCATACGTTTCACAAAGATAGTCTCTATTACACTACAAGCACCATTTCCTTTGCAAGATTCCTTGTCTGGGACAACTTTGAAGACTAGCTGTCTGATGCTTCCCTGTTAGCCTGGTTTCATAGGAAACAAGATTATGCAATCACAGTGTGACTCCTCATCTGTCAGTCTGCCCTCTTCTCTCCTACAGAAGTTTGGCAAATCTCAACCAGATTTGACAGAAGGACAATGGTTTCAGAGTTATTATTTTCCTATGTATTTCATTAAAATAAATGGCTGGTTAGAGAAGACAGACTTTATCAGTAAATCTACTAACGGAAGTTCAACTCTGTGACCTAAAACGTTATTAGACAACAGAAAATCTACACCAGTGAATACTGTCTTACCCATGGGAAAAGGTATTGTCAGAATTTCACTGATACTAGACAGCAGGGAATCCAACCATCAAATCCATAATCAAGAGGACAGCTGCTCACAGAACAACTTGGTTTTGCTCACACTTCTTGTCAAAGCATGCAACCAAACCAAACACCTGAAGGCAAATGCTGAAGAATCCCAAAGAGTTTACAAACATTTCTGGCCACAGCTCAAACGCTCCATGTGTGTAGTGGAATAAATTGGCGGCACACTCTCATCTAGGGCACGCGGCAAGCACAGTGCCATCCACCTACACGTAGCAAAAGTGCATCAGAATATCTGGTGGGTTTTTCAGATTTCACAAGTTCCTCAGTAATTTCCTAATGAATGTTACAGAACTTGGAAAATTCATGTAAGCTCTCTAACACTTTCCTGAATGTTCAGTGCTGTCCATCAAACACTGGGCTGCAGGAGAAAAACAATTCAATGAGCAAGTCATTCATGGACTTGTACAGAACAATCGGAAAGCCTGTGTGATGCAGTTTCTCCTAGCTGGTACAGGCCAGTCCAATTACCTCAAGTCACTTCACTGATATGGCCGCTTACAAAATTACACCGCTAAAAACTCTCAGTCAGAGACACGTTGTATTATGAAGATCAATGGCAGCAAACTGAGCTGTTTTTCTGCCTCAACAAATGGCAGTGCAGAATGGAATGACGAAATATAGGCTCGTTTCCAAACAGAGTGATAACTAGGCAAAGTGACCTACGCATACTGGTCATGAGAGAGGGCAATGTTTACCTTTTTAGCTTCAAAAGAAAACAAAGTTCACAAAACTACAAGCACACACACACTAGCTCTACAAATGCAGTGAGCTGTAGCTAGTAATGGGGTGAACTACCACATTTGTGCTCACAGTATTGCGTAACCACACAAAAATCAGTGCCAGCTGTCGTGGCTAAGAACAAGGAGACCAAGGACGCGAAGAGAATTGGATTAACAGTATTGAGGGAGATGGCCAGCATCCGCAGCATGTAATTAATGTCATCCTGACAGGAAGAAGGAACATCATCCCGTTTCCTTTCAAATGCACTGTGGCCCCAGATGCTCCACCTCTACCAGGAAGTCTGTGGCAAAGAACAGAGCTGAATCTGGATGTGTGAACCATATCAATATCAACAGTATCAGTATTCCCACAACCAGACCAGCCCTAACGGTACTGCTGGAACCCTCCCAGACTAGGATGTTAGGATGGGAAAAGGCAGAGCATCCTCACAATTCAAAATTCATTAACAATCCTTACTAAAAGCCTTATTTGATTTTTTTTTTTTTTTTGAAGTAATAACAAGTATTTTCTTTGGCAACTCTAAGATTAGCATTACTCTTGCTGATATTCTATCTTGAAAAGAGCATTCCCATTAGAAATTGTGAATTTTGCAGGTATATTAATTGTCCCTCTTACTATCTTTTTGGATCAAACACAGCACAGTTTGTATTTACAGGTAGTTGATATCCTATAGAATAGCTTCGCTGGAGATCTGTGTGCAGAACAGCACCACTGACAATATCAAAGAGACAAATATAAAACAGAACAACAAATTATCACTTTCATTTTTCTGATTGCAGTTTAGGACTAAACAGCAAAACACTCCTTTTGTTTTCTGAGAACCTTTTACTATGTTAGGTACAATGGCTGAAGACTTCTGAAGGATCTAATTTTACTGGCAGTTACTCCTCAAACTAAATCAATAACTGACAATTTTTAATAGCAAAACTCTTTCCATCTGAGTGGCTGCCATGCATGTGCATAAGCTGCAGTGATGTTTATTGTATATGAGGATGGAAAAGCTGGACTTTGAATTGTGTAACTTTCCATAACACAGTTTTCCTGAGGGCTGTTCAACTCAACAAGCAAGCCAAAGAAAAGGGAGGATGAATGTAGCAGACCCATTCCTTTCCAGCTTGAGATGCAGAGGAGGCCCCACCCAGCAAACCAAACCTTTGGCATTCATCCACATGATCCTCCAGGCTAAAGAAAGAGGAACCATGGAACAATATAGCAACACAAGCCCTCCTCACCCTTCTCATCCTGGTGCTTTCTTTCTCACAGAAACAAACTCCCTAAATGGTAAACAAGTCTGTCAGATTCATGGTCCTCCACAATCGTAAAGCAGCCATGTAAAGTTTGCTTCTCATATGCTAGCACTTGCCCAGTTTCAATGTGGTAGAAGCTATAGATTTTTTTTCTCTATTCCTCACTGTGTCATTTGTACTGGACACAAACAAGGTAGACTCCTTAGCATGGGCAGAAACGTGTTCTCTTTCCAAGCTTAATTATCAGTGAAGCAACAGGAAGACCCATTCATATGAAATTTAAGAAATAATCACAATTCTCTCAAAATACAAGATTTTTACTGCAAGATCAATGTGCAAATAATTTGGTAGAACATCACCATCTGGTGGATACACCAACTGACAATTTGGTTTTAAATTTTTCTTTATTTACCACATAGTTCTTCAGCTCATTGAAGAATATTAGATCATAAGGTCACAGAAAAAAATACATTCAAGCCATTCAATAGTAGTCTATAGCTTCTTCTCAGGACAAGACACAAGCCTGCAAAAACAGGGAGAAATTTTCTATTTTCATGCACCATCATAGGAGGCAGACTTGTTAAATACAGAACTTACTCACCTGACAGGACAATATCAACAAATATTCCCGGCTGCTGTGCAAAGATCCCATCCTTTGTGGAAAATAACAGATTGACTTCCTCTAAACAAAGTCAGAGAGAAAATACTACTCTGCTATCAGTTGGTTGAACAGCACATTCCACACCAAAGCTGAGATTTCTTTTTCCTTTTACTCTCAGAACCCAGCAATTAGTCTCATTATTGACAGAAACCATCCACGTTGCGCAGCCCCTACTCCCCAGCATGTCAGCAAAGTGCAAGATGCCACGCTCTCCACAAGTTCTAACTGGATAGTGAAGAACAGAAAAAGGGAAACAGAAAACATCCATACTGTCCCACGAAGGCATTCTGAAGTCACTCAAAAATCAGGTTGCCTAAAACCACCATCCATTTCCAACCTTGCATCACATGTCCTTGAAACAAGATGTTGAATATTGTATTTTCTGTCTGCTTTCTTTAATTTCTAAAAACAAAAAAGTCTTAACCACAGAAGCCAGCTATATTGCAAGCCTGGTAATTTTCTCATAGCATGACAAAAAACAGCTTTTTTCACTCTGTTTCCTATTGTAGAAACCCTTATTCTATGGTTTCACATAAGCCCTGAGGCAATTGGCCTTATGTGATCATACTTTGTGTTTACATGTTTACCTGAATGCCCACATACTTCTTTCAACCAAAAACTGAGGAAGGGTAGTGGTTCCTAGGTCCATTATGTTGCTGCAAGGTCCATGTAACTAGGCTGATATGTAAAGAACAGGATGGAACTTATATCACTGAGGAGACTTTAGCAGCATGATCTCACATCCTGATACACCACAGAGATGACATCTTGTGTGGGGCTCAGATGCCCAGAGCAAAAGTGCCCCAGACACTGAAGAAAAGCTCAGACAAGCTCTTCTGGGACAATTCAGGCTTCTTCAGAGTCACTATGTACTAAAAACCATAGCCTACCATTACAGTCTACCCCATCTCCCTTATATTGTTTGTAACTTACTCCCTTGCTCCACAAATCCATCAGCCCTGCATACCTAAACACTACCTTACACTGATAGCTGTAGATGTTCGGCAACAAAAAAGCACAAAATCAAACTGATTTCAATAGATCTGGATGTGGAGAGATTTATACCATAATGCTTCACCAATATTAAAGCACAGATAAAAGTTGAGAAAGGAAAAGAAAGTCTTTGGGGTGAGATTTTACGTAATAAAACAAAACCACACACAGTACAGCTGCTTCCTACTTTGCTTGACAGGAGTTTGTACCACAAAGTTCCCACAAAAGCCTGTAATGAGCAGTGACACAGTGAAGTAAGGCTCTACAGCCACTTGAATTTATCCTATCCAATACAACTAGAAATAATGACAAACAATGTGTTTTAAAATAATAATTTTTAGGCACTACCAGGAAAGAAAAAAAAAAGGATTTTAACACATGTAAAAAACATGAAAGGATATTAAGAAATGGGTACAAACTATCACTAGCAGGGAAATTCAGGAGTTAATAGGACAACAGTGTTGCTTATTTGTGAGTGTGGGAGAGGTCCCAGGGCAGTATCTGACCTGACAGAATGCCATGTTTCAGAAGATTGTGAAGTCTCAAGGAGAATCAAAATACCTGAGTGCTGTTCGAATTACCTCAAGCTTCTGTAATATATTTTAAACAAAAGATCTTTTAAAGACAGCCAAAATATATACTCAGAAGATGACAGGAAAACAGGATCAATAGCAGATCAGAGATAAACACATCTTTAAGACACTGTCAATAAAAAGCAGTGCAATTTGGATTCATTGTTATGGCAGAAGCCACTTTGGAAAAAAAAATGTTTAAAAGCAATTAAGCAATTTTACAGAAATAGTCTGGGATTTTGTGCAAAGGGAGAGACTCGAGGCTTGCCTCATCTCCTAGAAGCATCCCATATACTTAGATGTGACGTTGCCATGACAACCACAACTTGGTGACCTCGTTATTTCAACCTAATCCTGCTTTGAAATTATAGTTGCTCCACCCTTTTGCCTGGCTAGCCTGATAACATAATCATTGTAAATGAGGATGGAAAAACACAGCAGGATACCATTCCCCTAGTGACATGGGACTAGTCTCACCTTATCAGGGAAATAGACCAACAATTAAACTGCACAAATCTAAAAGCCCAAAAGTAGATTTTTTTGTTTGTTATTCTGTTTTGCAGAAAATCCAATAGCTTGTCAGTGCAGGGATTCAGTTTGGAAGGGGGGCTTTTGGGGAAATTCCTTTTAATTTAATTTAATGTCTTTATCAGGAAATTAAGCAGTAATAAGGGGTAGTTCTCCTTAATTATGTATTTGTTTTGACTAACAGCTGGAGAAAGATTTAGGATATACACAAAGAGTCAGGACAGAACTTGTTTAGCAAATCAGATAGGTTTTTTTTAGGTTCAGGCTTGCTTTGCTTTATTTAAACTGGTTAAAGCAGTAAGCATTACAAAATCTTAGTTGTAGCCATTGTGGAAATACTTACTATATCTGCTCACATGTTACAGGAACATTAGTGTAATTCTGCTCTTATTAAACACATGGACAACAGTACTGTTGCTGTCACAGATTTAAAGGAAACACTTCCTTGGCTCCCTGGGGAGGGAATTCAGAGTTTTCTATGTACATAGGATATATGAAAGCTAGAGGAGGAAAAAGTGGAGCAAACACATTTAAAATAACATAACTTTGGAGCTACTGACGTGTGATCTAACTGAAGCTCCATAGACTGCAGTTCACAAAATCATTCTGTGACTGTTCTTACATATTTCTGTCTCCCTCCCTTTTCTGGCAGAACAGTCTGATTTCTCCCCTTCTCTGTATTTGCACGGTTTATGAAGGCAGATTTTACCTTGGAGGTTGTGACATTGCCTAAGACTTCTTGTGGGACCAACACACACAGTGTGGCAACCAAATTTGTAAATAACGGTCATTATTAGGAGAAGAACACAAAGAGGAGGAAAGTGGAGCTACTCTCCCAAAGAAGTGCAGAGAACACTTAGCTTAGTCAGTAAGGACACAAGACTTCTGCTGTGGTTACTTTCAGGAGACTAACACAAAGAATTCCTTAATACTGAGCTTACATTCCTTGGCCAGCAAAGGGGCTGAGTCAGCCTCCTGGGATATGAACCCACGATTCGAGAAAGAAACTCTACATTTTACCATTGGGAAAGGTGTAGCGCTAAATCATTCTTTCCACTTTCCATGTCACAATAGGGAAGTTGGGTGATGCCCTCTAATAAATCAGCAGAGTCCACGCACAAATGTACCTATCCGGCACTCACAGATTTTCTCAGTCACAAGCCAGGAAACTCTTTACCCAGACACTGTTATATTAACAGTGTAATCACAGGTCTGTTAACAGGCATCACATGGCTGACAGTAGCAGGGCAAATGAAGTGTGCCTCTTCTGGTAAGGCTTTACACACAAAAAAATCTTTTGAATACTGCTTCGGCAATATTTGGGGATAATTTTCCTGAATATCCAGGGGAAAAAAAAAAAAAAAGCTATACCCATAACATTGAAGGTACAACACAGTAAGCAGAAACTGAGCTCTTTCCTGTGTCCCATGGCAATATCTTTGTATTCAAAAGCATCTGCAACAGGCAGGGCTAAACCATCCCTTGACTGTTAAATACTTGCCACTCCCAGGTAAAGAAAATGAGCCCACTGATAGCTTGCCCAGCTTCCTTGAACTCTGATCAGCTCAAGGTGTCCTGGCCACATAGAATTTAGCTTTCTCAAAAAATAATGGGAGAACAGCAAAACACATAGTTAGTTTCCTCCATGAAGGGATCACTTAACATCCCCCCCTTGCCTTCCCCTTCAAGTGGGGCATTTTGCTGTCAACTGCTGATCATTAAGTGATTAGAACAGAAAAATGTGAATATAATCATTAGTCATTTATTTCTTGAGGTGTTCAGCGGGGGTTAGAAATCAGTCTCCATTAAAATATTTTTCTTAAGCTCTGTTGAATCCCAAGAGCAGAGAATAGACATGAGTAGGAGATGTTTATACAGCACTGCAGCAAAGGAAGCAGGTTTTCCTTCACTAAAAGGCCAAAGTTCATTTTCTTAGAATAGCAGCATACATTCCAAAATGGTGCCTCACATTTACCAAGAGCTATCAGTGAACAAGAGACTAAGATTTATGTCCAGATTCAAATTTAGTTCTCCTACATACAATAGTAAAAGGCCAGACCATTCAATACTTGCTCAGGTTTTGAGGCTGATTTTTCCAGCCTTGCTTGAGATCACCATATATCATGTGTAGGCTGATTAATCTTTCTAACTATAGGTTCTAACATACAATCAGGAATCCAGGATTCCCAAAAGAAATTCCAAGCAGGAGGTTTACTTTGACAATTGATTTTTGCAAATATAGTCTGACTTCTTAATCTTCTGTTACAACCTAGTTTTCTGTACCTCATACCAAACAAACAAACAAACAAACAGATATATTTTCCCTTTTACAGCTGTGTTCCTTGATTTGAACGGCAGCTAAAATCATTCTGTGTTAGGAGCAGCTAACGTACTGAAAAAAAAATACTAACTCTTTTTTTTGTGTAGTTAAAAGTGGTTTGCATAGCAGACTTTTTGCTAAAATTGGAGAACACAGTGCCTCTTTACTGAGCATGCTATAGAGACCTTAGTTATGAGTTTTTATAGACAATACAAAAGTTCTTCTACACAAATTATTTTTCTGCTTTGTACAAATTTAAAACAAAAAAGGAAACAAAGCTTTGTTTTTCTCCTAGATCAGTAGTGACACCTAGTGACCAAATACTAAACAACAGCGTTTGAAGAGAACTAATTTTTACAAAACTGTCTGTATTTCATTACAAAAAATAATGCTGTCTGTTGACAAAACCACCACCACAAAAACTCTAGGGTGTGGCATGAGGACGTAAAGCAAATAAATACTGACAACAACTATGGGATGATTTCACTTTACATAGAAACACTACATTTGCTTTAAACAACGTTATGCTGCAATTCAAAAGAAATGGAGGGATGTTTTCCACAAACGGGAAGAAGCTGTTTGGACAAGCAGAATGTAATTATCCAGTGAAACCCGTAAAGGCTCTGGGGCAGAGCATTCCTACACATGAACAATGTCCATGGGATAGGGAACGCTCCCTAGGTGTAAGAATCCCAGTTTTCCATCTGATCCAAAGAGGGTAACTACTAGAACAGTGTTATTGTGTTACTAGAATAAGTTATTCTACTTAATCTACACCAGAGCAGACCTGTATCTGGACATACTACTCTAGAATGAGAACGATTTAGTTGCTGATAATTACCTGGATCACAGGTTTGTGGGTGCAGGGGAATGCCGGAAAGACTGCAGTCTTCTCATAAGCCTTGCCCAGTATGGGCCATATGCTCTACGCTATGCAACTAGAGAGCTAGGCAGGTGCTTATATTCCCCAGATAGGTGGCTAGCTCCAACCTGTAAAGCACCTTCGCTTTGTGACATGGTAATCTTTTCCCAAGCGGCTGTAACACAGGAGTTGGGCATGCTGATCAGTGTTATGAAACAGGTTTTGCTTCATAGAGAAAAGATGCCACCTTCTTCCTGAAAATCAATTCTCCTTTCCAGTTTTTCACTGGGTTTTAAGATTTGCAAAAATGCTCTGAAATACACTTGAAATCTAAAAAGTTAAAGAGATGCTCAGAATAAAGTTAGCAGAGTTCACAGAGGAAAAGATTAGCCAAAATAGAAACAAGTTTAAGGATGAAAAATCTGGGCAAACTCCATAGCAGAAGAGATGAGCAGATGTACACTCTTGATCAAAAGACTAATGTACAATTCAAAAGCAGAGTCACCAATTCCATCTGCAATATATTTCAGATTATACTTATGGTAGAAAAAGTTTTTTTTTTAGTATTAAAGGAACAAGCGGACAGTCTCTTATCTTCACTTTATATTCATTCCTCATCAGAGAAAGTGCCTCCAAGTCTCAGTGCTGTAGAGAATCAGACTTGCACTGTACAATCTGTAGAAACTATGCTGATTTGTGCAAGGATGCTTGCACAAAACAGTTAAAACTGCAGCTGGATAAAGTAGCTGACAAAGAACATGGAGCCTTGCCCGAGTGAAAGGAGAGACATCCATGACCAGCAGCAAGAGACCATTAACCACAGAGCTAGAACACCTATCCATGCTCCTGGGGGGTTTCAAGACAGGTGTACTAGAAAAAAATGTTCAGAAATACAAAAGAAAACTTTCTGCTCTTTGAATTTCTGTGGTAAGGAATACAGGGGATCAATGACAGAGAAATTTTAAGTATTTTGTCTTACCAAAAGACAACAGCTGAACCTTTGAGGAAAAAAATGTCCAGCACAGTGACTGGCCATGTCAGAAATGGTGGCCTGTTACACCCAGAAATAAATCCAGCCGTGTTACTTCTGCTTGCTGCAAGCAATTTCTCCCATAACTATCCCATCAGACTTCATTTGTGCTCCTATTTGTACCACAACGTAGCACAAGGTCCCCTCGACGAAAGAGGAAAAAATTCCAGCAGAGACCATTTGATTATCCCAACCAAATAGCCCTGGAAAAGTCCTCAAAACAAGCCGCACTGCACCAAGATCAGAGAAAGAAAAAGGTCCCATGCTTCGCTCGTTTTTTCCTTACTGCTAGCAAGATAACTAATGAGACTAGCCAGTTACCTTGACTCGGTTTGTACAGCATGGAGGTAAACGTGAAGAGGAACAAGAGTTTTTGTTGATTCAGTCCACCAGCAAGACAGTGATTACTGTTAAATGGAGAAACAGCACAGATTCCTGAACTCAAGAAAACCACTGTGTGTGTGACTGGTCTTTGATAAGCAGTTTGCACCCTGGCCCCGAGTCTGTAGTATTGCTAAGGGATCCATGGGAAGTGAAATATAGCCATTATTTGACCTTTGTGAGATTTCTAACAGTCTGAATCACTTTAGTGGTCCACAAAAAGGAATAACAATGAAAACCATTGCCTTGAATTGGCAGGTCCTCAGTTTTGTCCCATCTCTACTGTGGACTGGCTAAGACCTTGGAGAAAGTTCAGTACGGACCTGTTTGTCACTGAAATAATCAGCTGTAGAAGTATCTCTTATTTATACCTTAAATTGAAGTGAACTTAATTTTAACTTGAATTAAGATTTGTAGTCTTCTTTGTGTGCTATCCTTCTTTATAAACAGTGAAAGAAAAGTCAATATCTATTCACATCATAACTTATGTACTATTATTACTATAGATTCCATCTGAAGTGAGGTGATCACACACTTGTTAGTCCTAATTACAACAGAAAAATCATTAATCATAGCTTTATATTACAGCATAGTTATGGTTGGTACTAAATAGATGTTTAGCTCAGTACTGTACAACTCCTATGGTATCAAATACCCTAAATATTCAGAGTTTATAAAAAAAATCTGTAATGCCTTTGATATTTTCCAGAGTTGTGATCTGAAAAGATGAACTGCCAAAACAAAATAAGTGAACATGCACTGGAGTGGGGAGTGAGAGGGACTCTCTTAATATTTTACAGAAGTTATAAAATGAAATATACATAATTTAGTAAGAAAGCTCATTTCCATGTAAAAATCTTAACTTTTCCCAAAACAAAATGGAATGTTAAGACTCAGAAACATAATCTATTTTGTAAATAGACCCATCGTTTCTTTGCATCACCACCACCTTCCTAGGTGGTTTTGCCTAATGATCTTATTGCTAAGTTTAAGAAAATTAAGCATAATGTACTGAAAATATACTCAACAGATATTGAACTTGTTGATGAGGAGTGTAGGCCTGTTAAAACTGACAAAACCGACAAGTCCTCTATTGACCCTTACTTTATTGCTCTTTTAGTTGAACATGTAGCATTGCAAATGTAGAACATTTATTTCTTGCTGGTTGAAAAGAAGGGTCATGCTCAGGAATACATTTCATTAGTCATGATCCAGGCTCTTTTACCAGTTATCCTTTTTGGTGTAAATTCCAATTTGTTAATAGTACCTAGATACAAAGGTAAAAATAAAAACATTTCGTGGGCTTCTAGAGAATATTATTGGCCAGCTAAGGTCAGAAATCTATTTTTATATCAGGGAGTTTTTCTTAAAAACATCGTCTTGGAGATACAGTAACGCCAGAGACGTCAGTGGAAAAGTTATGCTTTGTTTTTAGTGGTGTAATCATTACTAGATCTTTTATTTGGTATACTAAATGTGGATATGGCTGCCTGGAATTTTTTAGGTGATAAGCTGCTAGAAGATCTGTTTCACAGCATGACTCCAAAACAGCTTCACTGTAATGATGTGGCAGAGGGTAGGTGTACAGAACTGTGAACAAGGAGCCAAGAAAAAGGATGATACGTTGCCTAAATCCAAAATTCCAAGACCACATTTCTAAGCAGCAAAATACTAAGCAAGTCTGCCCTAACTTTTATTCCCCTGACCACCTCAACATTTTATGGGACTAGACTGAGAACCACATCAATCCAAAAAGAGATTTGGTGATCTGCTTCAACAAGTAGGCGTACAAATAGTCACATAAGCACAACTGAGGGGATTAAATTTGGGCAGAAATGAGTGAAGATCAAGAGAAGGAGCTGCTTAAACAAATTTAACAACTAATAGAACTGCCATAATTATTTTGCCTTCCCTGATCCTGTCTATGTTTCAAGGGCCATATGAAGTTATATCCAATATAGTCTGTGTGGAAGTAAACCCTTAGAAACGATTCAAAGCACTTCTTACATACCAAAAAAAAATGTTAAATATTCATAATCCAATCATTTTTAAGGCAATATACAGCACACAAAAATACAATATAACTAATGCATAAATAACTATGCATTGATTTGGGCTCTAAGTGTAAGATATCCAAGGCTCTGCAACTTATTATATATCACACAAGTTGAAAGAGTATTTTAAATATCACAAAATCAGGAACACCAAAATTAGAAGAGCCTCTTTGTACATCTGGATTAGGATAAAAACACTAATTCCATGCTCACACACCCTTTTTCACACCTGGCCCTCACCAGCCCATTTGCAGTCCAACTAGTACCATCACTATACACTTTCTCTCCCAACCTAAATCCTTACACTTGCACAGTCAAAGATTGGTTCTTCACTCAAAACCATCAGCAACAGTGCACACAAAATACTTCAAGGGAGAAGTCCTTTAGCAGCCCAGACCTTTTGTCAGCAGCCCCTTTCCTTAGCAGCAGCCACCTTCCAGCCCCACTCTAACCAGATCTCTAGGTTTGATGGGTTGATTCTGCCCAGCTTCCATCAGAAACTTTCAAGATGGACACTTGTGCATCATACCCGCCAAAATCTAAATATTCAACATTTTCTTATAGAAAATCAGGGTACTGAGTTCTCTCAGATAATTAGGGCTTTTCTCAAAGACCTTCAAACCTTCTCTTAGCATTTACAAGTCTCTAATTTTGGATGGGGAAAGAAGGAATTGTTGGAAATGTTCAGATCTTCAGAATACCTTACCACCTGCCTCCTGGCTGGATCCTGTGAACTGCAGTGGCACTACTGCTTTTGACTGAACAATGCCTGCAAAGCCACTAGAAAGGACATGAAGATTTTAGAATAAACTGCTATCCACGTACCAGTAGACATGCTTTCCACAGATTTTAAATAAAGCACCTGTGCCTAGTTACACAGTCACAATCAAATCTTGAATGAGAGCTAACTTTCTGCTTCCCAGCTCATATAATTCCTAACTAATATGTTTACCTTCAGGAAATATTGTGAAGAAACCACAAAGCTCCCTCCTAGTTCTAATTAGGAGATGCCTCTGCATTTAATTTAAATAGATTCACATGACTGAGGTCTAGTCAGATCTTTCTCTGTCTACAGATATCTGAAGATGAGTGAGCTTTTTTCCTCCAATGCTTGCTTTGCAGGGTCAAGACCTCTCCTTTCAGCTGGAATTCTGACTGCAGTAATCCATTCCTTCCTTATTTCTAGAACAGATTACAACATGCCACTCTTGTCCACTTTAAACTGCAGCTCCTGCAGCTGCTCCCTCATCTTATTCTCCCAAGCAGCAAAAGGCACTTGTGCTTCTCACATCTGCCATGGCCTTGGATTTGTTTGGATTCAGAATAATTCTGATCCTGTTATATCACTGTGATCCATTCAAGTAGCTGAGGAAAGTGGCAGTCCCCAGGCTTGCAACCCTTAGATTTAAATACTTTTAGACTGAAGATGAATCTGGCTCCTGATCCTGATCTTTGTTCTCTTATTTTCCTAAGAGGGAGAAAGCCTGATGATCTTCAAAATGCAGGCTTTCGCATAACTGCTTTTAGCACTGTTTTGTTCCCAGGTGATTTCCAAACTATTTTGGAAAAATTCTAGCTCCTGTAATTTTTATAATTTATATCCACCCTAAATGCAATCAAGTACATTGAGAAAACTATGTGATAAAATAGTTACAGAAGACTGAAATAAAAAGTGTTATTAAAAAGCAAAGCCAACACAAAAACTGAAATTAACCTCATATTTTTCAAAATAACACAATATTTTCCATTTAATTTATTCTCTTGGGTTTTTCTCTGTATTTCATTTCCCATTTCAAGTAAAAGTATGATGAAGATTGGTTTGTCCCACGGAAGTACACCCATAAGTACATTACTTTTCATTTTATTCTTCTTGCTTTGATAAAGCTTTTTGCATTCTTTACTCTCTTCTTATTTTTGATAGCTGGGGAGGGGAGGAGACGCTTACAGCCTCAGATGAAACACGAACTCCTTGTGAAATTTATACACTTAAGTGCCTCCTAACATTGCAGCTGCATGGCAGACAAGCAAAGCAATTGTTTAATGCAATTTAGTTGAGAACAGCTAAAGAAGGAAAAATCTGACTCCGGAAAAATTTTAGCCAGATTCCAACTTTGCTGATTAAGATTTCAGGCACTTCATGTGCCTGAAGGAGTGGCTTAGCATGGTGTACTCGTTTCCAAGTCCTGAATTTCATGTCTTTTATTTTTTTTTTTTTGTAAAGCTGACTTCAATTTTGTACAGCATCCGTTTAGAAAGACTTGTATGTTCTTAATTTCTCCTTTGAATAAAGATTTAAAACAAACAGGTTTGGCTGGGTGGTTTTAATCAGAAACAGGAAAAAAAAAGGGGTTTGAAAATGAAAGCTACGTATATCTAGTGCACCAAAATACAACTTTCATTCACTTATTCCTCCTATTTTTCCGTTATCTACAACAGGATAGTTTAGTGCACCACTTTCTCAAAGACCAAGGAAGAAGAAATAATAAAAGCACCAAGGATACTGAAGTTATATATCAATTTTGTCCAGAAATCTTTATTTAGAAGAAAGCATCACATGGATTTGGTTTTCTGTTGAAAAAGAATTAAACAAAGCTGAAAGTGTATCCAAAGTAATTGGGAGATGACTAAAGTATCAAAATTTCAACAAGAGAAGTTGGGTGCTCTAGTATTATGAATATATCTAAGGTTATTTAAATACCCTCACTTTTTCCTTATTCTTCACTACTGCAAGGCAAGACCGATTTATTACAGTGTGAACACCACCTTAGATCTTCAATTTATTGTAATAGAACAAAGGTAAGCTGTTTAACAAAACAAAATAAAAACAAACAACAACAAACAGAACCCTGTGTGCAGAGAAAACCCTTGAGATCTTTACATTTGATTTTGGGGTCTCATAGTTCCAAAAATCTTGGAATCTTGGTCCATTGGTCCATTACCATTGAAGTAAGAGTCATCAACCAGATTCAGCTGACACTAAAAGCAGGAACAGGTCTGCAATGAAAATCACTTCTGAATTCAGTCCATCTCAGTACAAAACTTGGCCTTGTAAAGAAATAAGCACCTTATGCTTCCATTTAAGTTCAGCTCAGAATACATGTATATTTATCATTAAACAAGCGCATAAAACTTTCCCTTGTTGGGGGACCCATTTAGATATATCAATGTTTAAAATTGGTCCTTAAGTGCCTTAGAATTGAAGAGCAAATTCCTAGCACCATCAACATCAATTGGCACTCTGCTGTTGACTTGGTTAGAATCAGGATTTCATCACAGACTCTAAAACCTAAAACAAGTTTGGAGAAATTTCAGCTGCCCTACTTATTACAACAGGGTTTTATCTTAAAAGTCTGAAAAGCCACTTTACAAAAGTTACAGTATTTTCACTGCTAATCATTTTGATTATTGTGTTTATCTACAATTGTTGAATCAAACAGAAGTAGAGACTCTAGGACTGAAGATTGTCATCTAGTATTTTTGGAATAAGAGACTAGGAGTTCAAGTTACATTCACAAGAAAAAGAGAAAAAGAAAAAAAGAACCTCTGTTCCAGCCAGCATGCTTAGAACAAGAAAATAACTTCCTCCCCATCATCCAAGTAGCAGCCACCTAATAAGAGCAAATAGCCTCCAACAATTTTCTAGGAGTCAAAAGCATCAATTATTCCATATAAAGTTGTCAAATCGTTTTTCTCAACTTGTAACAACTTCTACAATGCAGTTATATGTTGCTCAAACAAAGCAGATACAGCAATATAAAACCTCAGGCATACCACAGAGAAATGGATAGGAGAATGGGGAATAACTACTGAATACATTATTGCAGTGCCTCTGCTATATCTCACCCATACCCCTGCCATGGTATCAATTGGTATAATGTTACAAACCTTGCCTATGTTGCCCAGTATTAAAGAGAAATTATTCCCCTGTTTAATGCAGTTTAACAGTAGAAGGGCTATAGAAAACTGAATAGCTGAAATAACTGCATGCTGCATGTACTGTTGACTAAACAAGACAGGAGAGAACCAAAGCAGAGCTGAAGAGTCAACTGCAATAAAGAAGGCATAGCTCGAACACTGAATGCAACAGAAACTCTCGGGCACGACCACACAAATACCAGCTAATGCAATTATTAGCGTGTTTCTGGTAGCTGTACCGTAATTTTCATGCATCAAACAAAGCAGAGGCAAGGACAACCAATGTTCAGCAAGTAACAGACAATGCCCTTGACTTCCCTTTGCCTTAGTTTACAGGAATGCTTATTGCAAAATGGTTGTATGAGAAATCCTGTGAGAACAGAGATGTTTATGGCGAAGTTTTCTATAGTATGAGGCCAAGCATGTTACTGGTGCCACAGAAATAGCCAGCAATTTCTTCTTTTTTTAAGTTAGTTGTCAGCAACTTTCTACTTGATGATTTATGTGTTAAATCAAAATTTTCCTAGTCTTCTCCCAGAAATAGTTTATAGATTAGTATTGATGGCCAGGTCTCACTTTACATTGGCACAAACAAACATATGAACACTTTACATTTCACATACAGATGTTTACTTTGCTGAGCCATCTGTTCCATCTGAAGCACAAAAGAGATCATAGAAAATGAACTCTTACTCTCTTTCTGAATAGACAAACAAACAACTGGGTGTCCAACAAAGTAAGTCTGTTGGTTTTCAGTGTGTTGGAAAAGATTGCAATTTACAGACAATTCAGAAAGTAAGGTCCCTGATCTGAAATCCGGAATGTTAGTAGGATAATCATGAACAAATGATGATTTTTGATGCAATCAACAGGGAGCTCACAGGCCACTCTGGAATGATTTATATTTGCAAGGTGGTGTTCTGAGTCTTTTTTTTTTTTTTTCCTTTATAGTTATAGGTGTTTGGTTCTTTTGTTTTCAGACACACACACGACTAAGGACTGCACTGCACCAGAGCACAGGCAGTGAAGGGTGGTGACCTAATAGAAATGGATTGAATGAGAAACTTGAAGAGGGTGGGCAGTGCCAAAATAAAACATTTATTTTCAAGTGCAGGCCTATATGAATCAAGACACAAAGGAGCTGTCAGGTGAGAGGCACATTGCAGAGGTGGCATGAAATGGGAATGATACAGGCTGGAAGAGATACACATAGTATACAAGACAAGATCAAGAAAGAAACTTAATTTTAGAAGGCCATGAAGAAGTATTTAGTTTTGAGTCAATAACAGGAAAGGGAGAGAACAGTGAAACAGTGAAATCTGTTAAGTTCAGCTACTGGGCGCAACTGGAAGACAGTAGAGAAAGGGAACAGAAGGCACAGCTGCGGGAGTACTGTCAGAGAACTGGTTCTCAGGACTACAAAAAGATTTTTGCTGCCTGGAAGTAGTGCTTACCCACCCCTGTCTCCCGACCATACATCTGAACAAAAAATTGTGCCTTTATTTGTTTGTTGCTGCCTGCACTTATCTGAGACTGTTCCAAACTTTGCGCCAGAATACTGTTTTAGAATGCCTACAACCTAAAAAATGAGCAGGTATAAATAGTTTAGCCAGGGGGTGAGCTGATCCTCAACTAAATGAACGTAAGTAAATCCAAATCTCATTGGAGAAGACAACTGTAACAGCTTAAGCCAAGAGAGTTCACTATTAACTGCTTACATTAACTATTTGTACTCACTTGTAACCACTCAATTTTCCACACATCAGGCCAATTGATGTGTGGAACAAGTCTCAGCTGGTCCTCATTACAACAGATCATATACTCCTGCATTGCAACAGATATAGGTATACCATAATACTTGACTTCAGGGTGAAAACTTTCTAGTTTATACTCTGAAATTATACAACCAAACAAATTATTAAGTTTCAAGTGTTTGAGCCAATCAAACTCATGGCCTGATTCCTACAGTCAGGCTTTAGACTAAAATCGTACTTGGTGAATAAAAGACAAGCCTACAAGAGACAAAGTAACATAACCTCATTTCTTATTTTACACGTTAAAATAATATAATAATAATAATAAGAAGAAGAACAACAACAATCTTTAAACCTGTAGTTTCTCTGGAGGTATTCCTACCACCTACCTTTGGGTTCCAAATATGGATATCTACCCCATACTAATCTAAAAAATGGGAAAATATGATTCTGCAACAATAGATGCATTAAGTATTTGCTCTAAAAAGAAAAAAAATAAAAGAGGATAAACTAACATTTGGGTAGCATTTTATGACATACTGAAGTATTTGTTCACCTACAGAAATAACCTCTGAATATTACATTTGAAAAATGTTTTGGAATATTTGATGCACATATGAGTTTGGGAAATAAGAGTGAGAGTAAAAGTTGACACAGTTAGGGTCATCATGTATAAATCCGTTAAAACTTCCTACATATACAACTGTCTAGAATTAGAAAAAAATTAATTACATTGAGAGATATCCGAACTGTCACTAGACAAACTTGTTCAGACACTGGAAGCAGTTCAGTGATGTTGTTAAGGTATAAATCTGCTAAAGCTGGTTTGATTTATCTTGTGCAGAGCACAGCAACTCTATCACAGGAAGAAAGCTAAGTTAGCCCAAGAGGTGCTTTACCACCTATACTGTTACTTGCAGTGACACTTATATTTGCAACAGCTCATTTAGATCTAGCTCATGAGTCTGTGCACTGTACAGAAAAACAGAAATAGCCGAGACAAAGCACTGAGCTTTTGAGTATCTTGAGATTTATATTCAGTCCTATCGCTTGTGGCTAAGTTTTCTATCTGACCTCCTGCACTATAAAAAATGTTCTTCATCTGGTACATAGAAAACTTCCAGCTTTTCTGTCAGAATGGCTGTGTACTATCACAGTGAACAGGGTTTTACTGAGCATGCCTGCTGAGACAGGACACCCAAGCCAAACCAAGTTAGGTTCATTATAGTTCATATTAAAGGGAAATGGCAACACCTCTCTTACAGTCCTTTTATTAGGCTACATTACTGACACTGCATTTTTTCTCCTGATGCCTCATGCATAAAATAACAGTGCTATGCCACACACCCAAACTGAAAAGCACAGACACCCTTTACTAGGAGAAAAGATAGATCCACAGCTCTTCTTACTGGGCACTGGTCTTGATACAGTCTGTAACAGCTGATCTCATTGTATAATAGATTGTGCCTAAATGCTCATCTTTGCTGACTCTCTTACTCCTGTATATACACCTCAACATACATATACACCGCTTATACATCAATCAGTGGTTGTTTACACACAGACTAGTCAAAAAGCACCTTTATTTTAGAAGCAGTGCCATTTTGCTTTCAGTTAACCCCATTCAAAATAATGTCTCTCTCCCTGCTAGCTTTGATTTGATATATAACCCATTCAGATTAATTTCTGTTGTTCTTTTTGATGCAATCTGTTCCATTCTCTACCTGGATATAACCACATGGATTAATGTTGATGCTGTACTCAGTACAGTGACAGCATTATTAGAGCACTATTTTGTTGTCCACAATAAGCTCCCTCTTGTGCCTCTGGTGTTCTGTAATTAGGCCCCTTCAGACACACAGTTTGGTTATTATGGTTCATCAACTTATAATGCGTTATTCTAAATGACTGCATTTTCATTCTCTTTTTTTTTCTCCTGTGAAATGAAAAAAAAAAAAAAAAACACAACAAAACACAGATAATGGAGCTAAAAGGAATTACTCACCCTTCATCTCGATCTAACATAATGCTTATGGGCAGCAGGGACAGCAGGAAGATGTTCTTGCGAAGAGAGGAACTTGAGCAGCTTTATAGGACAACAACCTAGGAAGAAATGACAAGCCAATACCCACGTTTACTGTTTGTAAATCTGAGCATTGATTCTGCTTTCACAAGTGGCTTTCATCAAATGCAAATCAGAAGCCTGGCATCTGCTTGGGTAACCAGGCAGCCCTGTCCCCCTTTCAGGGGAACAAAAGCCATACAATCAAAGGGTTTTAAAAGGATGGCAAACTTTGTAAGCTAGAAAAGGTTAAAAGTCTGCCAAGACTTAAATATACCTCTCAGAACTCCCAAGTATGAAAGCACTTGTGACCTTTATGATTTTTTTCTGTGAAATATTTCTGTATATTTGAAACGTGATAAAAAGTGACCAAACAGGAGAGAAACAAACTTCTTATTTGTCTTGTTTCCCAACTGATTTTGACAGCTCCAGAAAGCAAACTTATATTAAAGACCATTTTATTTATTCTCAGATTACAAAAATCCTGCTCTGCCCAACAGCACCCTGGCTACCACAGCTGGGCCTACCTGTGCTCCCCCTGCAGCAGCAGCAAATCTCCTTCGGCAAGGGTGGGTAACAACTGGCATTCACCCCAAACGTGGTATTTCCTCATCACAGAAATCTTCACTGAGACTGGCACACCCTGGAAAACCATCTGAATCATATCTGGGTAGAGGAAAACACATTTTTAAATGTGCTGAAAATTCATAACTTTATGTACTTCAGTTAAAAGCACACATTCCAAACATCAGAGCAATTCAGATGAGTATTTCTACTTAAATCTTATGGAAAAATGTCTATTGCTAATTTCACATGTATATTTACTGTGTAAATAAAGCCTTTTGCTGTCTGGTAACAGCATACAATAGGAATTTAAACGGAAATAAGTTAAAAATGCTTAACAAGCTCATCAGAATGTATCTTTCTAATAGCTTTATTTCTCATTCATTTGGGAATAATTACAAAGCTTATCCCAATGACTATGAAAACAGAAACAAAAGTTCAAAGATCTGAAATGAGCCTAAAGTGTCAGTTTGATCAAATTTTCAGCTTGTTGTTTAATGATTGATTCCAGATTCCACAGTACAGAAAGGAACGTTTCACACACAAGTTTTAGCTTCGTAAGAATACAATTTGTCAATGCTGTTGCTAACTAGCTGGAAAATAATTCAGTCACAGTAATGTCTGAGGGACCCTGCTGCTGTAAGGAAACCACTCTTTATGATTATAAACAATTTAATTTAAAACAGGTCTTGGTTCTAATTGCTTTGAGTACAGTCACTGTCTCACACAGCAATCTATGATTTCTTCTGAAGGAATCATAACCATCCCTGGTGCTTAGAGACAACTATAAAGCAAAAGCCAACGGTTCTTTAAGGCAGAATCAGAACAAAAGATTCAAAGCAATAGGAAGGATTTTTTATATATATATGTAGTATGAACTACATAAATCAAATTATGAATTTCGGTGTCACCAGATGTTACGAAGCCCAAAAATATAAATAGATCTAAAATAAGATTACATGAAAAAAGGGAGAAATCTACTGACAGCCATTAAGCATGATGGTACAGGTGTAACCTCCAGCTCAGAAGGAAAGATTAAAATATACCAGGCCTATCCTACACTTTCTATCTTTTTAATTCTGTGTTTTCAGCATCTTTTGTTGGCAGGTGTCTTTGTTGGGTTAATCCAGGAAAAAGCCAGTTTGAAACAAACAACCTCTCTGAAGCACAGAATCTGGAGTTCAAATACTGCAAATACAACTGACAAAAAAAGAACAACAAAAACAAACAAACAAAAAACAACAACAACAAAACAGGAATGATGATTTAAAATTAAGGATGCAAAAAGACAATACCAAGTGGGAAACAGATTCTGTTATCATTGTAAACATAGGAGGTAAAAGTCTACTTCAAGGAGGAAACATCACATAAATGCAAAATATGAATGTTGACTGCATTCCTGGTCAACAAATGAAAGACAGGAAGATGTCAGAGCATCAAAAGTGGAAGAGCCAGGGAAGTGTAAAGGGATGTTAAACAGCACTCACAGCAACCACCACTCCCTGACACTACCTGGTAGAGCTGATGGATGCTGCCAAGTGGTGGTCTGCCCAGGGGCAGAGACATCTCTATCAGAAACAGAATACTGAGCTGATGTTGATATTGAGCTGATATTTATGAGCTGATCAATACTGATATTGAGCTGGCACTTCCATTTAACCCACTAAGAAAGTTCTTAAGGCGACATGATCAGGAAAAAAAAAAAAGTTATGCTATGCTGTTTTCCAATAGAGTATCTTGTGTTTAAAGTTGTTCTGCACCCACAGCAAAGCTTTCCCCACAAAGACCTTTGCTTTAAGTAACATTGCAACACCCTTCTCTTTTAAAAAACATCTGGATGCAGTGCATCTATTCAAGTATCTGTTTCAGACACAGAAAAAAGTAAGAAATTCTGTGCTGAGTCAGTCTCAGAATCATCCTTACCTTCCCCATGAGCCTTGTCAGCTGCAGATAGTTTCCCAAGAAAGACAACAAATAAACTACTTTCTTGTCTGTCCTGTAAATAAGTGACTTTCATCATACCAGCCTTGCACAACCTGTTTTATCTGATATAGTCATCTGCATAATAATCAGCCTTCCCAGACCCTTCCAGTGTAAGAACAAGTGGTAGCTGCTGGAGCACCAGCCTTGCTTGCCACTCACACCTCCGGCCACGTGAGAACTACCAGCAAATACTCAGCCATTTCAGCTCCTTGGCTAGTAAGACTCCGCACCACTCTTTTCCACACAACAATTAGGAACAAGGTTTAGCTGAAGATACTCAGAAGAAATTTTGGTACTTCAGGGATGAAGTATGAATCTGATTAAACTCCCAGCTTGATGTACCTTATCTTGGCAGTTCTGAAGGCTGGTATTGTTAGAGATTAGAGTGGTATCCTCTGTTTGCTTAAGATAACTATTCAAATATATCTGCAGTGATGCACGTTGCACAATAAGGATGATAAATTTTACTAATGCTATCCAAAATGCTGATAGCCTAATGTTAAGTACAGCACCCTTGTTTATTACATTTATACAAGATAGCCCCGCGTAATATGAGCACGACACATTGTAATAAAATTGAATATTAATACAGGCATTAAACCAGGATGGTATTGCTTTTTACATAATCCTCTGGTTTTAACTAGATCTCACTTGAAGCTCCAAAGTAGTCAGATAATACATGTTGATTAGCCTTTTCAGTATGGGCTAGACTGTTTGTTAAGTGTTAGTTCCTAAGTACCAATAAAACAATGGGGTATTTGTGCCTAAAAATGTAAGCTCCCTCTCCCAGATCAGTACCTAGGATAACACAGATTAAGGGTTAAAATCCTCCTCGTCTCCTTAGTAGTTTTAATCTCATTTCAAATGTACTGTACTATCAGAACAGTGGCAGTCCTAACTGTAAGTTTTTCAAATACTTTTCAAACCAAAAACATCAAATATTTAAATTGCATTAACTTCTCACCTTCTCTTCCATAAATGTTTTCACTTCTGTCTCCCCCCATACACACAAACACATGCAAGCACATTCATATATACAAAACAAACACTGAAGATTAGAGTCTATACATATTTTTTTTTGAATGTGAAAGTATAGAGGTACACTCTTACAAACATGAAGCCACCATGGTTTAAAGTCTAAGCATTCAACACATAATTTGTAACTTTAATCAACACATCTCATTTTGCTAATGCATACTGACTGGATGCCTGAGTGCTAATGAGCGTCCCTGAATGCTAATGGCTCTGTGAAACTAGATGGCCTCTGAGCATCGCATGGATTATCTAAAACTTATTTGCATCTCAGATTCCCAGCACCATTCAGCTTCACCTCTCTCTGACCTTGACATTTTATAAACCGGGAGAACAGTTGTGTTATGAAAGAAAAGACAAAACTAAACTAAAAAAAGCAGGCAACTAAAAAAAGCAGGCAAGGACATATCCATCTAGAGTTCATTTGAAACAATTTTCTGAGCTGAATCTTCTCACACTAGAATTTGATCATTGTAAGATATTGTACATCTTATCTCCTCATTCTTTGAACTCTAATGCTTACAGAACATACGCCTAGGAATAGTGTTGTAGCCAAGGTATTTCAAGGATCTAAGACAAGGACTGTGACAAGAGGTAACACCTTTTAGAACTGATTGATTTCCCAGCAATTAAAGCTATTAAATATATTATATATTACTGCTTGCATTACCTTATATTACTATATAATAATCCTATAAGGTAATATAATAATAAATTCTATGAGGCTGGAAAATCAGATAAGGTTTTGGGCACAAAAGCCCTTCTTTGGGTCCTATCCTGTGTATCAAAAGAATATAATCCCTTTTCCCCATCATATAACATTTATTTGGTGACTATCAAATATTTACAAAAACCTCACCATCCTTCCTGAAACTGTTCCAGTGTATAGACACTGTACCAATGCCCCACTTTAAAGGGAAACCTCTACTCAAGGTATTATTTCAGTGCCCTGTGTGTCGATGTTTGATAGCTCTCTCTAGAAAGCAGGAAATACTCCCTTTGAAAGCCTTTTTTCACCCACTTTTTTTTTTTTTTTCTGTAAAGAAATGTACATATGTAAGTATGTTTATATATTTTCAGGAAAATAAACTTTGTACTGTCTGCCAAGAAATTCTACAAAAAAAAATTATGAAGAATAGGATGCAACTTATTTTAAAATAAAATAAAATAAAATAAAATAAAATAAAATAAAATAAAATAAAATAAAATAAACCCTTTACTGCCCTCACAATAAGCAGACACATAATGTTTACCAAAGTCTATTTACCAGCTTGAAATAGTATGGAAGGGCTTGACCTATGGTTAAAGTCAAAATGTAGGAGGGGCATTATATACCTGTTTGACCTCAGCAAAGTACAGTACATTTTACCTATCAACTATCATATGGAACCCAGAATATGTAGTTGATTCAAACATACCTCCCATGAAGGTATATGATTTTGATCTGAGGTTGTCACGTCACGGCATATGAGCACCTTCTCTTCATGTTTGTTTTGCAATGGCTTAATCACTTCATATATTAAAAATTATTTCTAATATTATTTTTCCAATTTCTGCTTCCAGATACCCTTTTTCACTTTTCTACCTGATGACAGAACCTATAGATACATGGAGGAAAATAAACGGAAGACTTGTATAATTCTGTATCTGCTATTCCACCATCCACCTAAACACACTACCATTGGTCGCCTCACCCAATTTGCCCTTTTTCTTTTTAATAGTTACATTTTCTCTGTTCTGACCTTCTGAATTTTATCTAATACTTCAAAATTTGTTAAAAATTACCAGCATGCCAGATATCTTTATAGCTCTTTAAAGACTGTTTGGTACAAATTATCTGCAACTCTAAAAACGCTTATCCATTAATGATTATCCCACCCAGAGAAGTACTTTCTTATCCTCATGGAATGCAAACACATGGCTCTCCAAATACAGAACAGAAACTCTTACTGAATATTTCTGCATCTCCTACATCATTATTAACAATTTCATAGATTCATAGAACCAGAGAATATCCCAAGTTGGAAGGGATCCACAAGGATCATCGAGTCCAACTCCTGGCTCCACACAGGACCACCCAAAAATCAAACCACATGTCTGAGAGCGTTGTCCAAACACTCCTTGAACTCTGTCAGGCTTGGTTATTTAATTACCTCAAGTTAGTAATGGGTCTATAGCACAACTAGGATTTCTTTGACATCTCATTATCAGTAGTTTTGAGTTTCTCCCGTATTGTTCTTGGCTTCTCTATGAGTTTTCTAGTTTTTTTATCTTCAAAACAACATACGCTGCTTTTATTTACCAAGATCACTTTTCTGTAACTATCTAAAATTATAAGTCCTACATGAAGAGAGCTGAATTGATAACACTGTCCTGGGGACAACAATAAAAACTAGGTCTGGATAATACTGAAGACAAGTTTCTCAAAAGTGTAGCATAAAAGATCACGGATTCTTCTGGGAAAACTCAAACTGATGTCTGAAACAAATTTCATATCTTCACAGGACTGAAATTTAATATTTTTGGGTCTTCTAGTTAATGTCACTGTACAGTCAGGAATCTTATGACCTTTGTATTAAACATTTATAAAACACAAGCTAGTAATAACAAATTGGTGAAACAATTAGACTTTGATATAGTAAGGAACACCTTTAGCACATCCTAAACTAGTTCAGACAGCTCTACATCTGGGATTATACCTGATGCTTATAAAGTGAAAATTTTTTGTAAATCCAGCAGGAACATTTTTGAAGTCACTGTAAATCATATAAACTATTTCCGGTTGCAAGAGTAGGACTAAAAAACAATATATGCAGAAATATTTGTGTGTATATAAAATATAATTCATTCGTTTTTCAACTTTGAAAGAGAGAAAACTATTTTGGAATATAAAATAATTTTAAAAGTTATTTAATGCTACACAAAATTTTATCAAACTCTGTTTCTTCAGTAAACCTTCCAGACAGCCTTATCTCAACTACTAATCTTTAGAAGTCTGCTCAGAAACTTATATGCTTAAAGTCAGAGTGAAAACTAGGCCCGCTCAATAAATGAAAATTTCTCTGGCTTCAGGAGGATGAGGATTTCACGCTATGCACCCTTTTCAGAAGTTGTTTTCCTTCACTCATTCTATTTGCAGAATCTGGAATCTTTTTGAAAATGGATACATCTATTTTTTCCCTTATTCTTTTGCAATTATCACAGCCATTTTCCTTTCCATTACTAAAGCAGTACAAGATTAAACAAGTAACATGTATGTGCAGAACATTTTACTTCACTCACAGCTGTTTGCATGGGTTAAAGTACAGCTTAGGCTATGATCTGTATCTTGCATCTTTTCATCTTGATTCTAAATCTGACTTTAATTGACATTTCCTTTCTGATTGCAGACTTGTGAATTCTAAGACTGAGAGAAGATTGTAACCACAGTATTTTATTCAAACCCTGTCCACAGCCAAGTAGAGTGCATTTGTAAACTTCTGCTATCATAGCAGTCGCTATTAAAGAAAAGTTTATTTAAGTTTCCTTTAGTATCACCAAGACCCATATCGCCTGACTTTACATTTAGGCGTCGAGGTTCCTCAGTGTGTTGCACCAGCTCCTCCTTCACAGGAGTAACCTGCATGCGAAGGACAAATGCAGAGCCAGGCAGACGGCGCAGTGACAGTTGTTCAGCCGCTCCAGCTGGAATCGTTAGGTCGGAAGTGTCTGCAGCTTCCTGGACTGCAGCGTGAATGTTCAGACAAAACAACCTACTAGGTGCCATCGTCGCTGCAACTGGGTGTTCTCTTCTCTTTAGGATCCCAGGTAATGCAGGCAGATGTTGGTGAGCTCTTCGGAAACACCCGCATGGTGGAATTTTACTTAAGACTCCTTATTTTATTTTTAAGAATAATAGTTCTGAAGTGTGAAATAATATTTTTCTCCCATTTCTTACTCTCCACTTTTAAAATGTCTAAGCATTAGGTTGGTATCTCTTAAAATTATTTATTTATTTATTTAGAATAGGACTGTGTTCAAAACAATTTAATATTCTTATTTTGGTCAGTTATTACTGACCTTTGGAGGGCTAGGAGGGGTGATGAGATAAAATATTTAGAATTAATTTTAATTTTTAGTATTTGCTTAGATTAACAAAAATATAAGTAGATCCTTTTCAATTTTCTTGATGGAAGTCCAGTGTTTTCTAACATGTCCTATGTTTTCTCTTATGACAACATATAAATGCTGTATCATTTTCAGCACATAACTGAAACACACCACATAGTGGTGTGCTCTGTTTTGTGCCCAGGAAGAGAGAAAACACTGTGAGACTTTGCTATTACGCTGTTAGACTTCTATTTCTTACAAAGATCACGGAGTGTAATGTTTGTTACAGATGGAGTTTGGCATCTTGCTACAATAATGGCAAGAATATGTGAAAAAAAAATCATGTAAGTAAAAAACTATCTTAGCTGCAGGAGTGGTAACATAATTAAAGCTACATCGGTAAACTATATCAGTAATAATCAAATAAGCATAATAGCACCTTGGACTGACACATATGAGATTTATGCAGATGATTCCCCTTAATACTTCTGGAAAATTACTACAATAAAGCTTTTAACCAGTAATGGTAGAGTAGTATTCTATAAGAAACTAAATCGGGCTATGAATTTCATTTCAGAGTCTAAAATAGATGCATTTCTATTCAGTATCTTCTTAAGTTAACAATGAAAAAAAAGTTTAAGAGGATGAAAAAAAGTTTACTCTGATGAATTTTACAACTTCCAAATTATTTGTTGCTAACTTAATGTGACATGTAAAAACTTAATTGAAAACAATATTATCAGATATTTAAAGAACTTACTGAACTTTTAATTAGCTTGAAAATTTACAGCCGCTTCCCAGATAATTCTATAGTACGTACTTCACTATTTCCCACTTTCCCGGTGAAACCTATAGGGGAAATGGGAAATAGTTTCACCGGAAAAGTGGGAAATAAAAACCCATCTAGGTTTCACCTACATCAGACAAGGCCCCAAACTGTTGGCTGGCTTTTGCAATCCATTATAACTTGCTCTTTTGGGTTTTATAGTCTGAACAAAAGGACCCTGCCAGCCACCTTAACCCTCCAGCACTTCCAATACCACATTCAAGGCAGGCAGAAGTCAAACCCGCAGTGCCACGGCCCGCGCTGGCACTGCAGCGCACACCTGGACGTGCGGCCATTCTCACCTCTCAGGCCTGCTCTTCCAGGCTTTCTTCTCACCTCTCTATGTTACTTCATCTCAACTCGCGTTTGGAGTTCTTTTTCTCCCACAGTTACAGCATCTAAGAGTTTTAAATGTTAAAAGATGAGAGAAAGTATTTGAAGGTCGGTGGTGATACGATGGGATTATTCAGCTGCTGTGGGAATGGGGGAGAAGAGTGCAGGGGCCTGCTTGCTTCTGAGCAAAGCCCAGTTTATTCCCTGCCTTGGTCAACCTCTGTATTTGCCACAAGCATTTCTGTCATCTCTTGCTTCAAGCAGCCAGCCTCAAACACTAGCTATTGAAGGTATTTGGAGCAATCTAGCACAAGGCTATTCCACCCTGAATCTGAACTGCGAAGACATTTTCAATTTCAGTGAGAGAGCCTGTATTTATTTTGACGTCCTTTGTCTCCTGAGATGCAGCTGAGTCATATCTCCACCACTGCTCCCAAAAACTAATGTAGAGCTGGTGACAATTACGTTAAAGTACTCTGTGCATCTTGGTGAGAATTCACTGAGTAGCCTTGGTCTGGTGTATCACAAAAAGCAGTTCTTACAACTGTTATAAATCCTGTTGTAGCAGTTTCACAAAACACAGCAGCATAAATTACATAAAATACCCTTGTCCTGCACTCTGGGTATGGGCCATCTCGCTACATCAGGAGACTGATCCAGCCTGAAGGAAATGGAAGAAACAAAAGACTTTAAAGCTAGACCAGGCCCACAAATTCTTGTTTTGCCATATCTATAGCAAAGGCACATGTTGCGTGGGAGTGAGTCATGAGAAATGGAAATATCTTGTGTTGGTACTGGTGCCAACTTTTTCTAACATGAAATCGTGGCCTCTGTGATGCATACAAACCAGAATACTCCAGACCTTATTGAAATATCACTATGCAGAACGCAGCCTAAAAGAATAAGCCTGTAGTTGTTCAAATTTAATAGGACTTTATTCAACAGTTTAAGCATCTGCCTGAATTTGTTTTAATTGAAAGCCCGACAAAGCAGCTGTAAATAAGCACAGTATGTGAAAATGCCTGCAAGAAAAATTTCACATCAGAGTTAACTACCAATACTCTTCAAAAAGCATACCATTCTCGGTTTTCCTATGTTCCTTTAAAAAAATTATACAAACATATTCAACGTATTTTATATATAAGAAAGGTATTTTGAATGTTTGATGTTCTTTAAACATTTTTTTCCTCTTCTAAAAACATTCTTCCGATGCAGACAACCCACGGCGATGCGTAAGCTCCCACACCTCCTGAGCTCACTGCTGCCCAGGTGAGCTGTCTCTTGAGCTTTGCTACTGTACGTTCACTGCTCGTCACAGTAGCATCTAAATGTTGCCTTATAGTCCCTTGAAACCTTTGCTTAGTTCTCATGAAAACACGTAAAACCAAGCTTCACCTTGTGTGGCTGACAAAATGAAGCTTATCCTTTTATTATTAATCCTATTATGTCTAATAACGGCTTTAGAAGCTACTGCGCAAATATCTTAAAATAACTCCGTACAGCACATTTTAATCCTGGTTTAACACAGCCTTTTACCAAGGAAAAGAAATCCTATTAATGATTCTGATAACTTTGTGATGTACAGAAATAGCTGTTGTCTTCAGTCAGACCCTTCTCCATTTCCACTTGAGACCTAAAACAGAATTAAGAACCTGGGCAAACCTCTGCTGCAGTAATCCGCTGCCGAAACACCGAACACCTCTGCGAAGCAAGGCACCCCGCCACAGCAGCCCTACGTGTCCCGCGTTGAGCTGTCACATCTGGGAGCTAGCGGTGCTATGTCTGCACACCAAATGGGAGCGCATTACAGGAATACCATCGTTAAAATGTCTTTGGCTATTTAGTCTGCAAAGCATAAAAGCTTTATGGTTACAGTAATATAACCTGCAGAATCCTGTGCACATTTGTTCTGTAGAACAATAACCTGAAATTTTAAATAAGTCTTTGGGATATTTTGCCTGATTTTGACCTAACTTTTTAATTTCCAGTCAGGTCTTATTAAAACAACAGGAAAACTATTAGATGGCTATATTTTAGCCCTTAATTATTATAATTTTCCATAAATTTACATTTTTTGTTAAATCTTAATGACATATAATCTCTTTTTCTTTTTTTTTTTGCTAGTTTTGAAATAAATTTTTAAGATATTTCCATTTCTCAAAAAATTTTCATTACATTCCTACTTTGTTAATAAATTACCCCCAAATGAAAAGACTTACATCTCAGCAGGCAGGAATAAGTGGTCAGATTAACCTCTTTTCCTTACAAAGAAGAAAAAATAAAACCCAGATCAAAAGCAAACTCTCAGCTAAGGTTCTAATAGATGTCTAATAGTAATTTTCCTGTTGTTTTGCACAAGGTATTTTTTCCCCTCCCTCCCCACGAAACAGGCAGGTCATTAATTCTACAGTCGGCTGCTAAAATCAGTTAGTCTGACCTCAGACATTACTGATCACATTCCTTCCTGAGCAGTAAACCCTAGACTGCAAAAGACGCATCTCTTTTCCTTTCTTACTGGAAGTTAACCTAGCAGTCGCGCCAGAATATTATTCCTCAGACAAACATGCATTATTGGTTACAAATACACCTCCGTGAGTATTTTGATCCACAGTTCCTGGCCCTAGAAGGAAGAGAAGACAACATAAGCACAGTACTGAAAGCTACGTACTACTTTAACCTCTACGACTTTGCACATTCAAATCACAGTGCCATGAGTTTAATCAGTCATTTCTCACACCACCACAGAACTACAGAACACGACCAATCTCCACCGTAGTTTAATTGAAAAGAAGCATGAAAGAGATGCTTAGGAACCGTCTGTTCTCCTGATCGAGAGCAGGACTACCAACCAGCAAAAAGTCTTGCTTCCCTGCACTGGTTTAGCACTAAACTGCTGAGCTAGAGGTGTCACAGTGACAGCTCCAAGTCTGATGTAAGGCTGGTGTGAGCAGAGCCAGACGGCAGCATCTGGGATCGTTCCGGGCTGGCGGCAGCAAGAGAGGACAAGAGGCAAGAATGGGAAGGAAGCAAGGAAGTCTCCAATAAGCAATTTTCAAAGGGATTGACTATGCATTGCCTTCATGAATCAGACCTATCTATCGTGAAGTCACTCGGCAGCTTTCTATAAAGCTGAGGTATTGCATCTTTTGACTTCCAGTTTATTTAAGCCAGCGAGCTTCCATGGATCCAAGCTTGACATTGATTTCTCAGCTGTCTATGGGATATGGAAAGCCACTTCAGCTACAATATTGTCAGATGATTTTTTTTTGTCACATGGCATTTTACAAAATTCTCAAGCAAGAACGTGTGAGAGCTCTTTAAAATGCAAGATTCACCAAGGGGGAAACAGCGGTTAGTTCTGCAAAGGAAGAAATGTCACATGGCTGAACATTCCCTCATTATTCCCAGAAGCTAAAGAAGTAGCTAGAGGCAGAAAACTGACAATAATTATATTGCCTAGAAACTGGCAGCACACATAAATCTAGTGTATTAAGCTTTTATTCATTGATTTACTTTCCAGAGCTCATTTCAGCGTTAGCTCAAAAGTAACACTGTGCAAGACACTGGTCTTCAGTTTGAGGAAAATTTGGGTAAATTTTTCTTCCACGTACTGTGATAATTAAAGTTTTGTATGGTTGCTCTCTCTATCCTGTGGCAACCTGAATTGCTATGATTTTTGGCTGCAATTTTCTTAGTAGATTGTCAGTAACACATGAAAGAGAAAGCAGGCGTGCTTAAAGGAAGAGTAATTCAGCCCTTGTTGAAATTGTTGTAGGCAGAGTGCAAGCCTGCGGTGCTAGCAAGACGGCTATTCAGTCCTCAATGTCTGTTTATGTCAAATCACAAGAGCATAGTGCAAGCAATCTAGACCCAGCAGGAATCTTTTACTGAACTAATTTTGACATAATGCTGAAAAATCATGAATCGAAGGTATATCTACGAGGGAAAAATAAAGATTGGTGATGCCACAGAAAAAGTGTTAGCACGATACTAGCAGACTGGCACATACGTGCTCCTGTAAGCATCTCGCAGGCCAGCAAATTTTAAAAGTAATTTCTCTTTATTTAGGTACCAGATCGAGCCTGCACTTTTACCATTCCTTCAGAGACTTATTGCGGCACGTTGCTGTTGGGTTCCGGGGCTGAGGTGAGGAGCAGACCAACCCCCCCGCAAAGAACAAAAATCAAAAAACCAAGCTTAAAACGTCCCACACGTACTAAAGCAGCAGTACTATTTGCTGCCATTTACTGCTCAGAGGTGCCCGGCAGTCTCAGCCGCTTGAGTAAACGCTATGCCCTTGGTAAACACTTGGTATAAACAGATCACAACTGCAATTAAAAGTTTGGAAAGATGTTCTATCAAATTAACATATTACCTATGATGTTTCTTTCTTTCTCAGATTTTTGAGCATGTTGCCATGCATTTATTTTATTTTGGAGATCTTATTATTTCTATGGTACACTATCATTTAATGACATTTCAAAGCCAGAAAGAGTATTAAGAATCGTAACGCTTCTATAGCCACATCTGCAGGATATTGTAGGTAAACAAGTAAAATGTATCATCTTTTGTAGTGACAAGATTAACATTTACCAATCATTTTTTCTGCTACAAATTTCAAGATATAGTCTAATTCAATTGATGTTAACAAGTCTGCATATTGCTTATTGCATGCTAAGAAAACAAAACAAACAAAAAAGGCACAGTCACCTGTAGTAATTACTTTACAATTCTAAGGGCTGTTCCACTATGTCTTAATTGTGACAGACACCTTTAGGCTTCCTTTGCAACTATAAGCTCTGGAGACCTTTTTTTTCATGTTCCAAACCTCCTGTATCCACTCATCCTGCTCCGGGAGACAGTTTACTTTTGTTTGCTTTCAGGAGAGTTACCTACGTGTGTGCATTGCAAACCACAAAGCAGACCTTTTGCTTTTTTTAAGGGATAGAACAGATATGGACCACGCATTTATTCAGCAAATGTGCAGTAAATCTGGAGTCCTGAAGCACGGGTGACGGGAGAGGGACTTGAAGGACTCCTAACGACAGCAGCCACGCAGGGGGTTATTGCTGATGCCATCTCCAGCTCAATCCATCCCTCCTGCATCCTGCTGCCAAGCTGTCCCCTGGGAAGAGGACCAGAAGGGATAGCACACACTAGGTAGACTGTCCTCACGGCTTGTATGGGACACAAAGCAGCTTGAAAGCGATGCCTCCTATAACATACTGCCTGGGCAGCCCAAGTCTCTGTTACTCCTGCCTGGATTTGGTGCAATAAAATTGCCGGTATAGCTACATCTACACAAACAGCCGTGGCCTGTTCGTGTTGAGGGTGCAATTGTTCTGCTGCTCAAACCAATCTGGAGAACTTCAGGTAACTCAAATCTATACAGAGGAGTATTTCTGCAGAATTCAAAGGAGTCTTTAGCAAGGACATGGTGATCAAGCCTCTTCCCAGTTCTGCATATTCCTGATCCAAGAAATTTGCAAAAATTTGGCTTTGAATAAGTAAAGAGCAAGATAAACTTTGCTCAGGATGGTCTTCTTCTAAAATTAACATCTGTATTGCCCACAAAGCAGCCTAGCTTCAGAAAAAAAACAGATGCTTTATAAGTTCTTTAAGAAATATACCACATTTACAGCTTATATTTTTATGTTTTCAGGGAAAGCTCTGAAAGACTTTCTGTCTTCAGCTCCATGATAGAATTACTGCACTCATTTTTCTTCTCCCTATACCTACAATCTGTATGAAGCAAGAACAAATAGATATTTCTATATTCTTTTTCTAGGAAGGAAGGAAAAGAACCAGATGGACAACAGAGAAACAAATGAACAGAAAAATAATGGAACAAACCAGGTCTGGTCTTCCCTACTCTCTCTATGTGAATATTAACTTTTTATTTCAGTTCCTCAGAGGAACTGGTATGACCAATATACCTAAATATCCAACCGTGGTAGTCTCAAATCATGGCCCAAGAACTTCCTGGGAGGGAAAAGAGGTGTCACAGTTTAATAGTAAGGAAAAGGGAGTCATAATAGCATATTTTCTCTGTTAAACTTCAACCTATCCTATGAAACATTTAAAAAATCCCTGTTCTAGCACTGATTAAACTAACTTTGATGGAGCATTCACTGTTGTGCTCTACTGTTTCAATTGTTTCTAATAAGCTAGCAATAAAATATTCTGTTGTGTACTACTTGCACATTGCCTGCGGGTTGTGAGGAAGAAAAAAATATCATAAATATTTTGTTTCACTTTTATTAAAATATGTTCTCCCGATTAAATATTTTCAAGCAATTACTTTCTCCTTATCATACATGGAAGACTTTTTAAATTAAGTTTTTAAGGGGCAAGCTTATTTTGGGTTGTGTACGTACAGGCTACCAGTAAAGCTGGTTTTAACTCCGGCTTCCTAGTCCCACAAAACACAGCGTCTCCACACAGCCCTTAGCAACTTACACCTCTCACTCCTGAAGTACAGAAGAATTCTGTGGGCCTTAGTGACAGGTACTGAAGAGTCACGACGAGGTCAAGAAGCAGGACCCCGGGTGCCTCTCTGTTATTCTGTGGCCATGTGAGAGGCAGGCACAGCCCGCAAGGAATTTTTTTTTGTTCAGATTCTAAACATCCCCTTTCCATTGTTGGCTGAAGGGCGCCTGTTAAGCCTGGTGAAAATCCCTCTCTTCCTATTCCTATTTTGAAATGTAGTATAAAACATACTGTCTATACATAAGTTGCCATTTATCTACCACAAGAAAGGCAAAAAAAAAAAAAAAAAAAAAGAAACAAGTTCCTTTCTTAACCAAATTGAAGGAATATTCATAAGCCCAGGGGGGAAAATTCATGTGGCATAATGTGGATAAATCCTTTTTGTCTAGAGAGACTCTACAAGAGGTTTTACTCTATTAATCCCTCTCACTAGAAAAGGCAACTCCCCAATATCCACTCTTACCCTTTCTCTACTCCCTTCTCCTTCTGCAGAGCTCCTTAGCCTTAACTCTTGGGGCAGAAAGAAAGAAAACCCAGGTCAGTGAGAAGAGCCCTGTCTCCTGATGCTCAACAGCAATGACCTACAGACTTTGCCGGATTATGGCTAACAACACTGAACAGCAAAGAGAAGCGACTACAAGGAGCCCTGCCACTGACCTTATTGATCTTCTACCACTTAAACAATGTCAGTAAGGTTGATAACAGGTTAACATAAACACTGGCAGGAGTATAAAGTATTAAAAAAGAATGCATAGAGTTGGAATGCAGTATCATGGATCTTTAGGAGAGAGATGGAGATCATATACATAGCATTTTGCTGCTGGGTGAATAGAAGAAAACTAATACTTTTATCTACTGTGACTAAATGGCTTTCTGAAGTCAGTTGTAATTTGGCACAACATTTTTATTATGCAAACAAAAATGTTTATATTCTATTGTTTCTCATGTTCTATACTTAGCAGATTGTAAATGTACATTATTTTAATATTTCAAGCAATCTTTGGATTGTCAACATTCAGATAAAGTGTGTTTCTAAAGAAAATGTAGACTGGAAGAGCATTTAAATCCTATGTCAATATATTAATCACTATCACTGTCTTCCTCCTATGCCTTGAATGGGGGAAATCACATCCTAAAGATGATTAATCTTTTGAAACGAAGAAAAGCTTGTTATATTTTTTCCTCAACTATCTCAGAATCAATAATTAGCTCAACAGATAAGTTTCAGCACTTCCTGGTAAAACAGATGGGAATTTTTCCATGTATGTCTCATATAGGAAAAGAAAATAATTTCAGTCACAATTAAATTCCTTAATTATTTGGAGTTTTTACTGCATTTTCCTCATTTCCTCTTTTTTTCTTTAACAAAAAGGAAGAAAAAGGTGTGCAGCAATCTTTCCTCAGACTTCTTTTCTTACTGTTTTGTTTGTTTCCTTTTTTCTGTTGTTTAAATTATTTAGAGAATGGATGTTTATATGACAATTGGTGATTTTATCTTTGTAGCTATAGCAGAACTACGCTGCTGAAGTATCTGATAATGTCATTGTCAAAGCCTTCTGTCTCAGGCTTGGACTTCTACAACACCTTCAAGAAAGTTTCTTGTTTTGGTTCCATCTAACTTATCAGTGACCAGTCATGAATTATTGCTTTGAAATACAATATATACATCCTAGGTTATATAAATTAAGTTGCCACTTAACACTTCCTCAGCACTCTGGTCCTGCTTTGCTTGCCTCCCCGCATACTTCTACTACCACATGATATGTAAATTAATGTCTTGTTTTTGTAATTAATAAATACATGCCTATGGGGAGACATTTAGGTGGATGTGATTATGAGCAATTAGATCAGCAGTTTCCTTATGCACAACAGAACACATGCAGCAGGCCCAGCCAGAGCCAGCTATGCACAATGATGGCTCATTTGAGTCATCAAAAACTAGCAAGGAACTAGCAATGAAAGATCTGGGTTTCCCACAAAGTGATAGTATCCAAGTAGGATTTAACTTCTCTGGATCATTTTGAGAAGGTCTAGAATCAAAACTGTGTCCATGCAAATACTGCAAAATACAACCAGAAGGAAAAATACATGGCAGATGGAATATTGAAGCCCTTTAGGTCTCTAAGAAACAAAGTCCAAGAGGAGCTTCTATCCATCCCCAGGTCCCCAGCCCCATCCTTTCCCACCAAGCAGTTTTAGAAAAGATTAGTCTGGAGCAAGGTAGGGAGTTACTGTTGTATGCTACGAAAAGAATTTGGGGCCAGTAATCAAACTGAAGAGCTACTGGTGGTGCCTCCTGCACTCCTCTAATTCATTGCATCCTCGGGCTCGCTCATTCTGTCGTCACGCCACCATGAGTTCCATTCACCTGCAGAGATGGTGAGCAAGATTTTCAGATTGCTAAGTAAATATAAAGGCTGTTTGGAACCGTGGCTTTGTCACTTTGCCAATTTCATTCATATACTTCAGGGATCCCAGTTTGAGGGAGAATAAAGGCTTGGAGGGCTGTGCTAGAGGGCAGTTTAGCCTCATAGAACAGGCTGTAATTTACATTTATCTGAGGCTGACAAGGCAGCGTGTGGCAGGGCAAGGAGACGTTGCTGCCTGTCTCTCAAGGAATTGACAACAGGAGTGATGGTTAAAGAATTACTAACAAAGTAACAGAGCAGCTTCTAGCCTGAAGGACTAGAGGCAGGGAACTTAGATGCACCTCACCTGTGATCTAATCACCTGAAGTGAAATTGTTCTTTTCATGACTGTAAGCCACCACTCCGAACACCAGCAAAAGATCTGTTAAATAATGGACTTTGCTAACTACAGCAAACTACTCTCTTCTTTTTTTTTTTTTTTTCTGACCCCCATCCCCGCCCTGAGAAAACCATCCAGTCCAAGCAGACAGAGCCCAGACAGCTCTCTGAGAGCACGCAACGTGCCACCAGCACGCATCCAGCTGTTAACACTACGGGCACAGCAGACACGCTGCTACAACCCGGTCCTACATGGCCAGCAACAACAGGAGCGAACAGAAACAACAGAGAAGTGTCTGATCCAAACTCATCAAACTCATTCCCGTTTTTCAAGGGCCAGGGCTGGTTCATAGACTGACTCCTGCTTCAGCTCAGAGCCGATTTCTGCCTGTAAGCTGAAAGGGTACAGCTGATGGATGTGTACTGTTCCGCTGTATTCGGCAGGTATTTTGAACCTGTGTTTCCTAACCGCGCTTCTCTTTTTTCCCTCCAGAGGAAGGGAAGAAAAGACAACCACTCCTAACAAACAGTTTGTGATTTGAGAAGCAGGTGGTGTTAGTGGAATTTCCCATTTTCAATTTACAATCTGAATAAAAACTTCAGTGCCGCCGATTTCTTTTTTTTTTTTTTTCCCCATACATGTAGGTGTCTGAATTTCTGTATATTAACAGAAACACTGGGTTTTTAGTCCTCGCTCCATCCAGCTACAGATCATGTGGCTGACAGTTAAATGGCCAGTCTGAAGGTGCCGCCTGATGTTGCTGTGGCTTTGGTGTGCCCCAGGATGTAGGTCACCGTCAGCATGCAGCCCTTCTCATATCCTTTGCTCCCATGATGCATTTAGATGATGGTGCATTAACGTGACACTCTTTCAGAATAGAAGTCGTAAGATGTAAAACCTGTTTCCTACATAAATGATTTTTAATCTGTAATTTCCATGGCTCTTGACATCTGCCATCACATGAATACATCTTACTTGTTTTATCCTCAACAGAAAGACAGATTGTAGCTATCTCCACTGCCAGCACTCATCTCATCATCTTTAAACAGCTTTATTCCTGGTTTCCAGAGGTGCAAAAGGGACTCCTAAGGAGCAGACGTTGTTTTGTTTTGTTTTTGTATGAGAAACACTGGAAAGCAGAAAGCTCCTAGGATTAGGAAGCCTTGCACCTCATGTCACACATGGTCGCATCATGCAGTACTTCTCATAAATTTAACAAGCTCCATCTTGAAGCTAGGGCTATATTTTGCCCTTCTGTAACCCCACTGAGAAGGCTGTTCCAAAACCTTGTAGCTCTAAGAACCAAAGCCTTATTCTAATTTCTAGGTTGCCCTTATGTCTGTTTAGTAGCAAGATGTATGAATGCAAAAAAATTAAGAAGAAGCATACTAAACCAAAAAACAAAGTCCATCTGTCTTGGCACCCTGTTTCCACTATAGGACATTTGGGGAAAGAATTTAAGAATCAAGTACTAAACAAGCAAGGAAGAGCTATACCAACAGTGACAGCAGTAGGCACTCTAACTTGAAACATTCTTTGAAACTGTAACTGAAATGAAAGTTAACTGAATAAGCAAATTTTCTTTGGTCCTATTCCTTTCTGACCAGTCTAAGCATCTGAGAAACATTTGGAAATATAAATATAAACATAAACATACTTTAATATAAATATAATATAAATATATAATAATAAATATATAAATAACATATACATATGTAAATAATAAATATAAATATATAGATAATAAAATAATCGTCTATTATATTATTAATAATAACCATATAGTTATATTATATAATAAAATAAATAATAAGTATATAATATAAATATAATATACTTAAAATATAAACAAACTTGGAAAAGAACAAGATACGTTTCCTTGACTGGAATTCAGACAGAAAATGAATATGAACATCTACAAGGACTGTAGCAATTTCTTGGGAATTTTTAAGGCTAACACCACATTATATACTGTAATCCAAATAGCAACTTATGCAGCCAATAAGCACCAGATAGTACTGTCTTTTCCTACTCATTTTGTATGGTTGGAGAACCTTCCCATCAAAATGGTGGACTGTCCTGTTCACGTGTGAAATACAGGTAGTTGTGCACTACTGCAAGGGGTAAGTTAGCAACACATGATAACCTTGTTTATTCAGGAAATTAAAATCCAGGGTTATCTTTTCTGATTTGAATAGGTACATTGCTTCTATCACCTGTCTGATAATTTCCACTGTATTGAAGACGGACCAAGTTACATGATTTTTTCATGTTTGTATAAAGAACACATGGAGTCTTGGTTCCCTTAACCCAGAAAGAATCAAGTAATAGAATAAAATACATTGTTAATACGCATGCGTGCCTTGGCTGATTCTTAAATCAAAATTTATCTCTTTCAAACTTTCTTCCCCCTCTTGGTCATAAGTTTAGGATACGTTTGCATCTTTACATAGAACTCTGATATTTCTGTATGATGTTAATACTCTCACACCAAAACATGTTAAATTACTGCTAGTACGGCCCTAAGTTTGTTCTGTTACTCAACAGGAAGACAGAGGTGTCACACAGCTCATCTTCTTGCCATATACCAGTGTTCAGAGCTCCTATTTTCACCCTCAGTTTGAAGAGTAACCCTCCTCTTCCTCATGTCTTTGATTTTCTCCTTTCAATCATCTGTTTTACCCTAGTCTTCAGTATCACCATCATCCCCCAACATTGCTCACGCTTGTTCTCCATTAGAATAAGCTGTGCTTTAAAACACCAGCATTAGTTCACCCACACAAGAGAACCTCTCTTGTTAACAGTTCCACTTTGCTCAGCAATCCAAAGCAACCTATAATCACAGTGGTTGGAATCATGCCTCACATAAAATGTTTTTGAATGAGATCTCAAAAAAAAAAAAAATTAATAGGACAAAGAATAATAAGTTTAACAATGAGTAAGTGGAACAAAATTACTTAAGATCAAATCTCCTTTTTTTTCCTGCTGAACTTCAAAATTACCCTGCAAATGCCACCCTCAGTGAAAATCATTATAGGAAAAAAAACCTCTAAACATTAAGTATTTTCCTGATCATAGCAAGTTTAGGTGCATTCAGAGTCTCTGCATGAAACCCACAGAATGCAACCATGCACAAAGCAACTGCTCTGTTTTAGTCGTTCCCCGCTGACTATAGTTCAGGTGAAATTAATGCATTAAATGATGGAATGTAACTCAAATTTGCTACAGCTTTCAGAAAGCCTTCTTCCTGAAGGTGCCTACCCAAGTCACTTTGTTGTAGCAGATGTACCTGAGAGCAGATGTACCTAGTATCTCTTTCTGAATAAGAAGTATCAATTTAAACCACTTAACTCCAGAACTAGAAGGCAGAAGAACAGGAAGAACATTCCCTTACTTGAAGTCCAGTATTTTGGGCAATTTACTAACTGAAAAGAAGCAACATGCCAAAGTCCATTGTTTTTGGCAAGTTAGTAACTGGAAGTTTGATGGTTGGACTTGATCGTGAAGGTCTTTTCCAACCTAAATGATTCTGTGACTCTAAGTGCAAGGCTTAAGGAGAAGATACTCGTTTGAAAATTCAGCCCACACTGGAAATGAAGAGTGGGTATTTCAAGAGTGTCAATTCCTTTTTTTTTTTTTTTTTCTGATTTTAAACAGTATTTCAAAAGGCATCAGACACTCATGAAGAAACTAATTATGGCCTGAAAACTCAACTCTGCTCTCTTGAAGATACTTTCAGCCACCTCTGTTGCTTTGAATTTATGTATTTCAACAAGCTCCACGAGCCACCCACCTCGACACGCTTGGAGCTCCGCTCCGCCTGCAGTCGGTAGGACGTGCGGCCTTCTCCAGCTGTGCCCGGCTGCCGGCGAGCGGCCTACAGCCAGGGCTTGTAAGCTGCCGAGTGCCTCCACACAGGGTTTCGTATCACCTGGTGATGCCCTGGGCCAGCCAGAACCGGTTCCATCCAGCTCAGGCACTGCTGGAAACTGCTTGGGGTTGGGGACACCCTCGGGGGGGGATGCCAAAAGGGGGTACAGGCGTTAATGAAGGGGAGTGGGGCCTGCGGGACACCCCTGTGGGGCTGCGGCCATGGCCCTGACCCCTCGCTGAACAAATCCGAGCTGAGTGAATGCAGCAGCGAAAGTGCAGAATGCTGAGACTGGGGAGGGGGAAGAATGCACATTTTTACTCTTCCGTGTAGCCTCATATTGCTAATAGCATGGTTCCCACACACATGAACTATACAGATGGTGAAAAGGTTTGCAGGGTAACACTTTGGTTGAAGATGGGCCTGCAAACAGGAAGTTGTTGTTGTGTTGTTGTTGTTGTTGTTGTTTTTTGTTTTTGTAAGGAGAAACAGAATTTGTTACTCAAAAAAAATAAAGCTATTTATCGGGAAATGTGAGTAAAGGCCATTAATACCTGCTAGATGATGGACTGCCTCATTAGTGCAATAGTGTATGCATAAGGCTGCCATTACTGCTATTAGGGCATATGCTCTACTCAGCACTTATTTTAGATGTACGGTAGCTATTCTCTGCTGTCTGGGATAATATGCAAGGATGTGGATGACTAGGGGCTGGCATTTTAAGAGTCTGGTCGTTCTTCATCATGGAGGGTGGAGAAAAAATCTGGGAGTCTGAGCATATGAGAAGGATCTCAATAATCTGGAAAAGATACCTTCTTGGGGGTCAAACAGGTTCCTTTCTTCCATGTCATGTTTGTGTACAGGCTTATATGAAAAAGCGAGCTTTCACACTAACTTGTGTGGATCTGGAGTCTAACATGGGCTTCATTTGTATTATTTACTCAGCCACCTCTCACTAAGATGTTAGGGTACACTGGTGGAAGGAGTAATTGGTTTCTTCAAAATTAAAAACAACACTGAATTTTTACATTCCAGATGAGACATTCACAAAATATTCATGCCCATTGTGCCAGATAGACGCTTACCAGCACCTACTACCAGACACATAGTCTCCCTTTCTGTTTAAAGGAAGAGGTAACGGTGACATCCAAATTACTTGCCTGACATAATTTCTGGCATAGCATTTCTTTGGCAAATCACTGTATATGAGTTTGGCTTGTGCTCACGATTTTACGTTATTTTCTCTTCTGACGATGAGGGGTATTTTCAGCTTCTATTATTGTACTTGTGGAGAGAGAATTGTATTTCATTCCTATGTCCTGGTTTTCATCTGTAGATCTCAAAGCACTTTAAAATCATCTCATGTATATTTGGGAGATGAGGAAACTGAGGTACAGGTGCAGAGATGTATTCAGTCTTCCAGCAGACCAGTAGCCAGAGCAGGAACAGAAACTAGAGGCTCCAATCTTAAGGCTTTTGAAGACTTTTCATTTGCAAGAATTCCATAGTACCTACTTGGTAACCGTATTTAAGAGAAAGTTCATACAAGGAAAATATCATGATTAGTGATGTCGTTCATATCTACAGGAGACAAAGGAATAATGAATATCAAACTATAGAAATGACAGTCATATGGCTTGCTACTTTTTGTTCCCTCCTAAATAACACTTTTTTTTTTTTTAATTATCTATTACTTCATTCCACAGGCAAAGGAGTTAAAACTTTCACATTCAAAACCCCACATTAATTAATTATTTTTTGTTTCTAAATCCCATCTGCTTGTTAATACAGCTCTTATCTCAACAGCTGCTTCTTTTGGTTGGGTTAGGAAATTTTGTAGATTCTTATAATCCTTAAGTGTAGTACAGGAGTTAAATACTCTCTTTCCCTTCCTATTGTGTCCAAGCCCTTAAAGCTGTTTGACAGAATATTGATTGACAATGCACTTACTGATAACATGTCAACAGAAATGCTACACCCTGCTGTGGGGACTCCCTTCACAGCCTTGGCTTCTTGTTTGTCTTTTGGGGACAGAAGAGCAGCAATCACTTTTTTTTTTTTTTTTTTTTAACAGATGGAACAGTTTCTGAAATTTCTGGATGCAGAATATGTAACGCACTTGTACTAAGGTGTACAAAAGGCTGGGATGCTTGGATTATGGGCAATAAAGCAGGATAAGCCTCTCAGCAGAGACTGTGACACAATTAAAATTCTCACTGCCAAAAAGAACAAGTAACATATTCAGTAAAGAAATATCCCCAATGTATTGGAAGTTTCTGCCCTCTACTGGCATTCCTGAAGATCAGCCTCAACTCAGCTGTGGTAATCTCTGATCATATCCCAGAAGAGTCATTGCAGACTGTGCTGGAGACTGGCCGTATTTCTCAAGCAAATCCTTTAGAGCACGGTGTTTCAGGAAGTGCAGGAATGACAGTGTCTGACAGGGATCTAAATCTCAACTGACATTTGCCACTGACTTCTGCAATGCTTTTCAGATGTCTGCCTACTTCTCACCTTGTTCAACACTACAAGGGTTAGTCTGAAGCATCTCTGCAAACTATTACAGTTCCCATCTGTTTTCTTCCAGTGAGCCCATATAAGTAAGAATAAACAAGAAAATAAATGTTACTTTTTGTTGTGGTGGTGGTGAATGCATTCCACTACTTAAAAAAAAAAAAAAAAGCATAATGAATTATTTCAACAAAAGATTTCACAGTGCAATTTTGGGTTAATTTAGAACTGCAACTGCTAACTGACTCATACTATCATATGTGGAAGCCATTCAATGATATTAAGAGTATGTGTTTTCTTTGGGTTCATAGCATAATTTTAAACCTTCATTTTGCGGCACTGTTACTAGCTAGTATGTAGAAGGCTAATTTTCCTATAAAAATTCCACTTTGAAAAACTAAATTCTAAAAATTCTTTAAACCTGAGGCATTTCCAGTGAGATCTGAAAACATTTCAGACTCAGTCCTGCGGTAAACCAAAGCTCCTGCAAAGCAACTGGTCTGTGCATGGGTCAGGCTTCACAAGATGGAGGCCTCAGTCAGAACAGCAGCTCAAGTTCTCATCCTCTCATGCTAGAAATGCCTAGAAGAGCTTATTGTCCAATATTCAGAGATCTTTGGATTTTCAGTGATAATACTGACGTTCTTCTGTACAAGCATATTTTATACTTACTTGTGTTTTACTAAAATCTACTTTTTCTAATCTGTAGGAGAAAAATATTTATGCAGAATGGACCTGTCCCTGCTGCCATGGCATCATGGCAGTCATGTTTTAAGAGGAACTTTTGTATCCAATGCTACTGTGTCAGCCTGCCACAGTATGGATAATTGCATCTATGCATGTATGGATGTACCATGTAATTGCATCATTTTTTCAAAGGCACCTTGGCTCAGGTCTCGAAACATCCTTTTCTGAAGAACAAGGGGTAGAATACTACATCTGTAGAAACAAGAATGCTAAGCACAAATGGGTTAGAGCGTAGAAGCAGGACTGATCAGCATGGCATGATTTGTGCTTTCCTTTTCCCCAGATCTCACAGATCTCTTTCTTTAATAAACAGTAATATGCATCTTCAAAAGAAGATAGTATAAAAAAGTGTGGGTCTAAACTGGCTCTAGACGTGAATTTTTGAACATGACATCAGTTGTACAGTGCTAAATAAAAAAAAGGTATATTCATCTGGCTTCATATATATGTAAGAAATTAATATTACATTCCTTAAATTAAAGGAGGATAAACTTCTTGCTTCTCCAGTATTACACCATTGATTGTGCCATATAAATAGTAAAATATGCTGAACAATTCAGGGTTTCTCAACAACACTAAATTAGAAATTCATCAGGTATCATATTTCTGCAAGAAGCACTAACTTCTAAAATTTTCCCAACAGACTTGCAGTCTCCAGTTTCATGGGTGTGTGCATTTCATACGGACTAATTCCCCACAGTTCCCACAGGCTATGTCTTTGCTTCTCATCGCATCACCAACAGATCTCAGAACTCGCTGAAGGAGCCAGGCAACCCAGCAGATGTCTGCAGTATTGTGGTGTTTTTTATTTTTTTCCTAGATAGTTGCTTAACCACAATAAAGTTTGTAGAGACACAGGATGACACTAATCATGTAAAGGCTCTTTTCCATCAAACTCCCCATGTTAGATGTCTCCCCCTCTGTCCATGAGCTTGACATCCCACTTGCCTACACCATTCTTTTTCAAGCTTCAATGATGCCATTTTTGTATCTTTCCACTCATACCTGCAATTGTTAAATAAGTTAATAATCCAGCCAACCCTTCCATTCATAATTATGTTTTAACACTATTCACCATTTCACGGCATATTTCACCACTCTTACATTGCTACAGTCAACATACTGTTTTTTTCCATAGCTATATTAACACCTATCCAGCAGGCACCAGTACAAATTGAGTGAGGACAATAAGGCAGACACTTTTTATGCAAGACATTTTCTACCATTCGTCCCCCTTCAAACAAGAGTGGAAAAAGGGAAGCTCAGTTGAGGAACTGCCAGTTAGTGCATTCAAACTCCACTCAGCAAGGATTTCTTCCATCTCATGAGCTTACACAGCTAATCTCTGTTACACTAACTGGAGCCTTTCATTGAATTAGCTAGGCAAGGGAGTAGTGGTCAGGATACACACAGCTGGGTCAATGCCTGAAAGAGGTCTGCACTGGAAGCTACAGAGGCTGGTGACACATTTTCAACACTGTCCTGACAGCTGTTCTGCTTCTAGACCCGTGCTGGTGCATTCATACAACGTTATGTGGAGGGAGACAACTAACCTGGTTAGGCTTCCACAAGCTTAGTGACCTCCGTGGCATAGTGTAGACACCACCTCTGTTTTCCAGGCCTCATCTCTGACACTGGCAAAGCATACCTGAAGCAGCTAGGTCTGAACCACAGATTTGCCTCAGGTTTTCCTACCAGGACCACCAGGTCTTTCCAATGGAGAAAAAATTAATCCAGGCAATGGATTGCACCTCAGTTTCTTTTTTTGACCTTTTGCTCTCTTTATCAAAATTTAGACCTGCTTTCCATCCTTCCCTCTGTATAATCTCAGGGTTGGTTACTTACAACCTTCAACTTAATTCCACATGACAATAGCCATTGCCTTTTCTTACTGGGTTATTAGTAATAATTATTAAGGTCCAGGTATGTGTGCATTATTCAAAGATGCTTGAAAAGCACTTGCAGCCCTTAGCAAATACAAGATTCTCTGTTCATGTCTAAGTCCCATTTACTATGTTACCATCTTTTGCCACAGCACGTTCTGCAAAAATACCCATGAGCCATGCAGCCTGCTAGGTCCTTGGCCCTGTGCTTTAACACACCTGTATAAAAGCAAATCCGGAATCCCAGCTGGGCTCCCTTCACAATTCAAGTGTTTGAACTGCTCTTCAGGGAGCTTCTGAGACCTGATTCAATACACGTTTGCAAGAAGACGCAACACAAGCAAACTGAAAGCAGCTTGGAAATTCAGCTGGCTTGGCAAAGGGAAGCCTTCAAATGGTGTAAGCCTGTCATACAATAGCTCTTCGACTTTCCAGAATAACATACTAACACCTTACCCTTTCACTCCTCATCAGTGCCTTGCAGTTTTTGTCTGTACTCTTAGCCTGTAGAAATTGCTGCTTATACAGAATGGTTGCTAGTCTTCATTTAAGATCAAAAGCAGCTTCATAATTTGACAGGTCGTGACTGATTTGACAGGACATAAAAATATCCCTCTATGCCACCCAGCTAAACAAAATGAGTAAAGGGACAGTCATGCAAGAAAAAGGCACTCACACAGCCATCTGACTATGTTAAAATGAGCATGGGCATAAGCGAGTTTTTTCTACTGGGAAAAGAGGAAAGGGTTCCTGACTCAGGGCAGTAGATCTATGCCCAACACAACCCTGAATGTAATAATAATAATAATAATAATAATAATAATAATAATAATAATAAAGGCACATAGGTAGGATTTAGATACAACTTGTGATCTATTTTCAACATGTTCCCCAAAAACTGGCAATGCTGGTTCCACGTCAGCCTGTGAACAGAAGCAATACTTTAATCCAGCTACATTATGTGGAAATATGGTTTGGTTGCAGAATGAGAGAATATCTTTTTTCCAGCTGAAAGCCTTCCCTCCTCCCCAGGCATGACTAGTAGCTCTTTTGCACCTATACCACACAAATGTACATTATGCAGCATGATCAGAAGAAAATAAACATGAATTCCTTTGCCATAACTGAACTTGTGGTTCAGTTAACAAATTGATTAAAATGTTATCCAAATATTTGGATGGCAGTGATGGAGACAACCCAATATGTAAAACAATATACATTTATTTAGCACAAAAAAATCCATGTTCAAATAGAAGTGTAGTTTTTTTTTCCTAGTACTTCTTTACAGCACTTTGTGTTAGTCATTATGGTTCTTTCCTTTTTGAAAGGGCAAACACATTTGGCAAAACCACTGTTTTATCCTACAACTGTAGGCCTGATAGCAGCTTATAAACTCTAAGGCAAATTAGGAACTCCTTCTCAAGTAAGCAATCCCTATACAGTTCCACTAACTCCAGTGGAACATCCACAGGAAAAGTGTTACAAGACTAGGACATATGATCACAATGCTTTGTATGATTACAGCCAACATAATATGCAGGGGTGAGGCTATATTCCCAGACAGAGAAAAAAGAAAAAAAAAAAAACAAGACTAGTGAAAGATTCACAATGAATTGCCAGAAACACTGGCTGAGAAAAGAATCCAACCATTACAAACGTGATTACATGACATAAGCACAATTCCCATTTCAGAGAAAACAGATAAGTCACCATATAATGCTCAGGATTAGAACACCTACAGACCTTAAAGCCTGCAACTTTCATTTAGAGACAAGAACATGATACTTGCCGGTAAATAAATGCAGACAGCTCACAACAGACAGCACAAAAGTACTACTTGAAATTTGGTTCCAATAATGACACGATTACAATCGCTGGATACACAAGACCGTCCAAATTATGCTGGCAGACAGACTTTCCATAGCTTCTCCTTTGCTGAAGTTTCACCATCTTAAGTGACTGACATCAAAGATGTGCTGGAACTAGTTCAGTCTTCCCTCCTGCAGTTATCACCTGGATTAGACTCCCTGAATTTGGTCGATTCTTTCCTGTTATCCAGTCATAAAAGGTTCTGTTTTAAAATAAATAGATAAAACAGGATGAGGAAGAGAGAAAAAAATATATACACTATCAGACATATTGAGAGGAAACAAAAGCCTACTGATTATCCTTCGTTTCCTACTTCCCTCTGTAGTGATTTCTGTGTATGTCAACTAGCAATGCAATTACTGGATTCACACCCTCACAGCTGGACAGAGGTCCAAAGAAAGCAGAAGGGCTTTACAGTACATACACAGGATTTTCAGCATACCTCAAAAGAAAAAGCCAGGGGTTTAAAATGTCAAAGTTTTTTCCAAGTTTTAAAAAAAAAATTGAAAGGGGGAAGGAGCAGCTACTTAAATTGCCTTTATAGCATGTATCACATATGGACTTATAGCTAAAATAGAGTTGCTACACCTTAGAGTGTTAAACCTTACAGGTTAAATAATTGCTCTTTTCCCCCATATCTCTGTACTCTGTTCACATTCTCTCCCCACCTACCCGCTTGCCTTTCAACCTGTTGTAGTGGGTTTACCCTGCTGGGCAGCTGAACTCCACCACAACCGCTCTCACTCTCCCTCCTCAACAGAAGAGGGGCAGAAGAAAGCATGATGGAAAGAAAAAAGGCTCATGGGTTGAGATAAGGATAATTTAATTAAACAGAAAAGAAAGAGAAAAAAAAAAAAGCAAAGGCCGCACAGAAGCACAGAGGGAAGCAAAAAAAATTACTCTTTTCTTCCCATCAATAAGTGATGTTTGGCCATGTCCTGGGAAGCAGGGCCTCAATACACATAGCTTGGGAGGACAGACATCTTCATAACAAGAGCCCCCCCTTCTTCCCCTTTCCCCGGTTTGTTGCTGAGTGTGACATCACATGGTATGGAATATCCCTTTGGTTGGTTTAGGTCAGCTGCCCTGGCCATGTCCCCTCCCCACTTCTTGCCCACCCCCACCTACTGGCTTTGGGGGGTCTGGAGAGAGTCCTGGTGCTGTGCCAGCACTGCTCGGCAGTAGCCAAAACACTGGTGTGATACCAGCGCTGTTCTAGCTACAAGGGCTGCTGCAGGGAAAGGTAACTCCATCCCAGCCAGACCCAGTACACCTGGGCAAGTACCTTTTCTTTCCAAGTCCTCCTTTCTTAACCCACTATGCTGCCAATGGGCCATCACAGATAGTTAACAATGAAATTAGTCTTGACAGAAGCACAGAAAGCTCTAAGACATTCAAAATATGCCGAGTAAGATGGACTCATTCTAATTAGTACACCAAAACACTCTTTATCAAAATTAATACAGAAAACACAACATTTTTTAGGTCCATCAACCTTTCCACTGTTGTAGACATAGCAACTGCCATTTTGGAACATCCTGCCATCTGACAACAGCTTCCAGGATACAACAGAGTTCAAAATGCAAGCACCACATGGGAAAAAGAGTTCCCGCATCCTTCCCAAGATGCAGATGTTACCAACGCTTAACAACACTGGAATTCGTTCTTTCAGCACCAGTGAGATTTTCAAAGCTGGCTTTAAAGTTCAGAGAATCGGAAGCTAAGAAACAAAACAAAACACTCAACCTAATTCTCCCATAAGGAAAAAGTCTTTAGAAGTTAAAAATTAATTTGTAAAACCACAACATCTGGTTAAGCACACTAAAGAGCTTTTTTGAACATTTTTAGGCTAAATTCAATTGAGGGGGCACTGTTAAAGAGTCACATCGAACAGCTGCATAGACTTTTTGAACCAAAAAATGTTTTCCACTCTGACATCCAACTGAAAAGAAATTCACATCACAAGGAAACCAAATGTCAACACTGCTCTCTGAACAATTAGCAACAGGTAAATGCTGTTTCAGTGTCAGTTCTAAAAGCTTTTAAACTTGTAAGAGTAAAGAAAAACATTATGTCCTTTACAACATGCAAAGGTAGATTCATCTTTATTTCTCCTCAGCGAGGCAAGACAGCTGTGTCCGTTTTCTTCCATTTAACAGATCACCCTCAGCAGAATCTTTGCTACTCTCCATCACATCACAGAAGGCAATACTTATGCTGCACCTTCTCTTGGAGGAATTAGAAACAATAAACCTTGTAGTCTCAGCCTGTTGTTAAATAAGCTGCAGCTGAAGTTCCAGCATTTTGCAACATCATTCAGGACAAGCCTTCAAGGATAATGGAAAAAAAAAAAAAAAAAANAAAAAAAAAAAAAGAAAACCTTGACTAAATTTTTCTAAACAAGAGTAGGAATTTTTCCAACTGCAAGACATGAATTAACACACCAAAAATTGGGCAGTAAAGAGTGTTAAAACAAACAAATAACACTAAAGTTTACACGCCTATTTGCAGTTTACCTTTAAGTCAAATGCCTGCATCTGCTGTCTGCAATTTAATTTGTCTACTGGCTTTATGAGATTCTCTGGCTTCCAACTGCTTAGGGCTATCTCCCTTGTCACTGTAACTGGTGTAGAGATGCTGAGGTTGATGGAGTTGGGCTAATTTTCTCCAGATTAGAAGCTTGTCCAAGAAACATGATTTGAAGACATACAAGATCAGGGGGATGATGGGGAAAAAACACACTCAAATCCAAGACAGCTATTTAGAAAGAACACACAGTAAGATGCAGCAGCAAAAAGGGACAGTAAGGAACTGCTTAGTTGTATACATGTATACTCACTCAGCAATGAATTCTAAGGATGTCCAGGAGCTGAAATCTGCGTCAGGCATTGATTTCCTGTTTGCTGGTGTATCCAAGGTAACCCTGTGATTAAAACGAGATAAAACTTATTTATACATATTGTTTCTGATAAGAGCCACCTGCTTCTATTCATCACTGTAACATATGCTTGACTTTTATACCATGTGGTATGGATTTCCCTTGCATCCTCTACACGTGTTAACAGCATAACTATCAGTTTCAATGTGTATCAAAGGCTCACAGCCTACAATCCCCTAGCTACCTGGCTTGCTGATGACATCCAGCCCACTAGGGCAATCAGTTAGCCCACAGCTCCCTTCCAGTCTCTCTCAAACTCATTAAAAACAAATTTTAATCCTAACATCCACTACTGTTTTGCAAAGGAAAAGAAAAAAATTAATCATTTTTAGCATAACTTGCACATCATTACCTTCATACATTCAAGATGTGTCCTTTCTCTGTGAAAGGAAGTCAGTCTAAGAAGCTATTTGAGTACTGTGGACAGGACATCACACCCATGTCAGTGCAACTCTAGGTTACAGCAGTAATTAAACAAAATGATACAGGCAGAGGTAACTATGCAATCACTTACGGTAAAACAGCAACAGCAGCAGAACCAGATGGCAAGCCGCTGTTGGTACCAGCCAAACTCCGACAAAGCTGATGTACCGCTCCTTTGGCCATGCCATAGCCAATCATCCCTAGCAAGTAAAACCAGGAAAAGCAGAGCACAATCAATACAAGCTCTCAATATTATCAGTAGTACGATAGAAACTCATGTTATCTGACAAATAGTAAGTTTAAGATCACTTACCACAGACAGAACAGAATCAGACTTAAAAAAAATATTTAAAGAAGAGAAAAAAAACAAAAAGAAAGCTCTTACTAGACATCCAGGAACTATCACAAAGTTCAGTTTACTCAGCACTAGGGAAGTAACAAACTTATGGAGTTAAGCGTCTTTAGTTAACGCTTCAGAATGTACCCTGAAGGATGGGACCTACAGGGTTAACCTCACAAAACTAAACTAGTAAGTGTGAAGATGTTCGTGGACTTTAATAAAGCAATCACTTGTTAATTTTAAGCATATGACTAAGATATATGCAGGCTTGGACCTGAACAGATATAACACTTCTCTCCAGACCACTAATTCACCTGGACAGCATCCTAATTCTGACAGGCCTTTTGGAGAAAACTACAGAACAAACAAACAGAAAACAAAACAAAAACAGAAAACAAACAAACAAAAATAAAAAACACACACACCTTAAGGTAGAAACAACCTGCCTGTTTGGCCTTAAGGCTAAACAACCTGCATGTAAAACCAACTTCTTCCTAAACACTGTTGCTTTCTAGGCAGACAGTATTCAGCAATGCAAGACACATGCAAATAAGAGCGTGTGGCACACTGCTCAGGTACAAGGTCTGGACAGTCAGGGTGCTACAGGTCTGAGCTGTCTCATGGTGTGTAACTGCCGAGCAGCCTATGACACAGATTAAGCATGTAGGAAAAAATACATGTATTTTGTGTACTGCAACTGGATGTCTTTCAACCCATCTACACAACTGTACAACCCCTCCTCAACGTTCCCGAGGAAGTATTTTGTAATGAAGGTACAAATTTTACATTGTAGAAACGTTTCCATTATATTCAATTAGACATACTGTATACCAACCATGTTTATTAGAAGGAATCATGGGCAGCTGTAGCTAACTTATTTTATTATTACTACAAAATATTTGCATTTCTATCATAATCCCCTCTTGCCTCTTCTCTAAACCAAACGGTCACAGTCTTCTTAAAGCTTTTAATTCTTCTAAGTTTCTTAGCTATCGCTGTCGACTGCTTCTGCAACTATTATGTTAGTATCAGTTTGCTTCAATTTGCATTAAGTGAGTCAACATTTTCACACAGGAAAAGAAAAATCAGAGTAAGAGAAAACAAGTAAAAGATGATTCCTTCCATAATGGCTGGCAATAACAAGCCAAACAAGTCATGTTTGCTAAAGTTGAGTAACAATTCTTTCCCAATTCTTCCTGATGTTAATAAGTTGCATGTGTTTGCCCAAAGCACTGCTGTGTTTTTTAAAAAATCCAGACTCGTTGAAAACAGCTAGTTCAAAACATGAAAGCAAATCACTGATTCCTGTGTTGTGGTCCCTACCTCCCAAAATGACCCAAACAAAAAACATCATGAAAGTTTGCCAGAGTTCACATTTTTTTCATCTGTATATTGTCAGTCAGTAACACACAGTAAATTATTTATCTACTTATTCACACAAAATAAGCCTTTTATCTTCAGACTATGCCAGATGCAGCTGTAAACATAGTAGATAAATCATCAGCTAGAGAATACAGCACATTTCTCCTGAACCATTTTAGACACTGCTTCAAGAATATTCATTAATTTTATGATGTGTTTTAAAAATTTTGGTAGCTATGTCTCATTAAAATATTGTTGAAGTCACACTAGTAGAAGATTGGGAAATAAGAGCATTTGTTTCAAAAAACTTTCCCTGCCTGTGGGCTTGTGTGCTTTTTTTTTTTTTTTTAAATATTATTTTATTTTAAATTGTTCCCAGATTTCTTTCTCCATGCAGACCAACATGCCTAGAAATAAGATGAAAAACAATCTCAGGAAAAGTTTGTACTAAATGGCTACTGGAGTGCAAGGCTGAAGGTCAACAAGCTTATCTGTGTCTGAAGCAAAGGTGGATTGGAATCAGAACATAAACAGGACAAGCATATTTAATAAAATCAGTTGAATCATCACTGATTGAAGAACTGGGCAATTAAGGACTCTGCCTTTCAGAACACAAATAAAAGATTTAAATTTATTTAAGCACTGTACTTGTTTCTGCTTGCTGTGTGTTTCTATTCTTCACTATTTTCCAAATTATTTTTTTTACTGTATCATATATTAGCCAAATACATTTCACCAAGGCATGTCAACTATTACTGAAATACTGATTCCGTTTGCACTCCAGCTTCAAGAGATTCAGTACTGCCATCCGTAAAATTACACTTACCTTAAGTGTTTCAGCAGCAGTTTTCCATTTGTCAAGAAACTGGTGAAATTGTTGCTTCACAAACAATAATGCTGAGACTAACACAAGCTATAACTGCTCACATCCCAACAGTTATCACGCGTGGCATCTTACCTGGAGTTCCAGATAAAGCAGCTTGAGCTCCTGTCAACGTCAAGAGACCTCCTTCCTTCAGATGCTTTGTGGCTAGGTGACTGGAAATAGTGGATGTCCAAACACTCTGTTTCCACATCAGATCACAGTTTTTGTACAAAGCTGATTAGGAAAAGAATTAGTTAAGTAACTTAAGAAAGAACACCTCTAACTCTGATTTCCTTCCTATCACACGGAGTGCAACAGTACCATGCAAAGTACTATAAAAGCATGATTTCTGTCATTTTCTCCTTCTGCATCAGGCAGAACACCAGTTTATGTCTTTTACATCTCCCTTCTCTTTGGACGTTTAATCCCAGCTCTACAGCATATATTCTAGGCAATTACCTGCTTTCTTACCATCAGAAATAAAAAAATAACATAAACAAACACCAGATAGTTCCATTAGCTCTCCGTTAATGCTTGTACTCAGTTCAAAAGATTTCCAAATTCTTCTAACTTCTGTAGGGATTGCTTCAACCTGTGTCAGGGATCTCAAAATTCTTACATTAGCTTCTTCTCACCTTGTAGCAGCATAAGCTGCTAGAATAACTTCCATAAATTCCTCACTGGCTGCAAAAGAGCTATGATCCACTAATATGTGGACAGAAGACTCCAAGAGATAAAGGCATTGAACAAAAGTATTTCTTATCACCAGATTATTTCACAAATCAAAAAAAAAAAAAAACACTGTCCGACAGTAGTATGTTGGCACAAATGTACCAATGTGATAATCTGCACTGTATATACTAAGTGTGCATTCTAGTGCCTCTATACGCTGGAGTTAAACGTCTACTAAGGCAGCCTGCTGGAGCTGGGGAGAACACCAGTAACCTCAAATGAAAGCAAAATTTGAGCACATCATTATTTTTCCTCTTTCCCATGCAGATATTGATAATAAAAAAAACAATGACTAGACATGTTGAAGATCTTAGCATTCAGAAAGAACCATTTCCAGAACACAAAATGGAAGAAGCGCAACTAACTTAATGACATAAGCTGACCCCAAGATCATGATCCCAAGATACCCTCCCATCCTTCCAATAACATTACTGTAAATTAGGGTTATGATCAAGCACCTCATTCAAATTACTGTGCAAATTTATAACAATCCAATATAATATAATTCTATAAATTTATTCACTATGATTTAACTGTGTATGTCTTCCCATATTCTCTCTTTGAAGTGAAATTTTTGCCTATAATGTCTGAACTAGGAAGGGGAAGGAAAACACCACATTTTAACAGATTTACTCCAGACAGAAAGTAAGGCTTTTTTTTTTTTTTAAATCTCTACGCTAGTAGGTAATGCATAAAATTACTTCCCAAATATTATACATTTAAAAGCTTTATAAACTGAGGACTTCTTTTTCTCTAGCACAGCACCAGGTCATTAGACTGCTCCTTCCAATACTGTATTGTATAGTAATGGCTCAAAGAACTGCAGCAGGCAACTGAGGCTTTATGCATAAAGCAATGATTTGGGCAAAAACATCAATGTTCTAACCAGCCAGTATCTTATGTAACCAGCCTGACACACATAGCCTTGGCAAAAGTTAGTTCATAGATAATAATGCTGAACTCCTTTATACAGTGCATCAAGACTTACCAATGAAAAATGGCGCACCAACAACTACCACTGAGAATATTGAGCACTTTGGAAATTTAACAAGCGCCAATATTTCAGAAAAGTGCTAAGCAGCATTGTGACCGGACTTTGCAGCATTGTGACTGGACTTTGCAGTACTAGGCTAACATCCTCTTCTAGACTCAGGAAGAAAGATGATCTTAAAGACCTTTATTACCATGATTTTTAAGGATTCCTCTCAGATTTCATTAATGTATTTGCTAGCATGCACAGGCTTACTTTTGGCTTTGGCACTGCCTCCAGCCCATCCTCCTGCTACACACAAGATGGCATCCACTTTTTCTTCACCAAGAAGTTTCCCAATCTCTGTTGTCACCTTCAAAACAGAACAAAAACAGTCTGAAAACACTGGACTGGTAAAGTAAAAGAGTAAGTATCAAGACTGCCTTAAAACTACTCAACTACATAAATGGAAAAAAAACACAACACAGCAATTTAAACAGCTGCAGAAAATTAACACTTATGATCTATCAACTCAGAATAATTGGGTTGAAAGATAACTATAAATGGAAATCAAACACTATAATGTATGATGTCACTGGAAATAACCGATTTGAGCAGGACTGAAAGATCTGATCCTTACCTATATCACAAATATTTCTTATTTGTGACTTACTTTTTGACAGGTTCTTCTCTGCATACTGCGCTGTTTACGAATATGGGAAATGAAACTCCAGATTTGACCAGAACTACTGTGACACTTCTGATGATAGTGCAAGAAACAAACAACTAAAGATTAGCCTCCTTGTAAGTCACGCCCTTGGATTTGAGTATGTAGGCTTTTAAATATCCAGTATCTTTTTCTCTTTCAAATGAGACTTTGCAATTAGTAAGGAATTTGTTGGTTATCAATTTTTTCTGTCATGGTGAAAAGGAATCCCGCTAGGGTTTGCAATGTTTTCAGAGTTACCATCTACCTATACACAACAGACAGGACATCAGAAAGAAGCGTTGCGTTTTCAGACGTACTAATCCATCTTGATTCAAGTAATCTGATTCCACCTGCGGCCTTTCAAGTAACAAAGAGTAACAAATATAATAAACAAGAGTAACAAATATAATACACAACTGTGCCTGAATGACAACATCAGGTAACTTCTAAGCTCCCAAATCAAGCTCTTCTGCATATCCATGCCTACATGCAGTTAAAAGGAAACAAACAAAAAAAAGAACTGGCAAGCAAACGGTGGCATCTCCAGGCTCACTGTAGTGCAGCAGGGATGCCAGCGGCGGGGCTTCTTACCCCACTGCGGCTGCCCTCTTGCCTGAAACCAGGGGGATGCCCACAGCCGGGCGTCTCACTGCTGCTTCTACAACAGCGGGGACAAGGGCGAACGAGGGAAAACCAACGGCGGAGAGACTGGATGCGATGCTTTCGCGGCCAGGACGAGGAGCCTCGCCCGCCGCCGCTCTCCCGGGCAGCGGCCGCCCCGAGGGGACGCGCCCGCTGCACCCCGCGCCCCCCTCGCCCGCGCCGCGCTCCCACCTGCTCGGCCTGCTCGGGGAAGGAGTCGGTCGCCCTCACCACCACGTTGGCGCTGGCCTCCTCGTT
>VXAA01003849.1:306435-330984 GCA_013399115.1 Anseranas semipalmata | reverse complement strand
CCGCCGCCCGGCGCCGCCTGCGCATGCGGGCCGCCCCCCGCCGGTGGGGCCGCGTCCCGCCGCTGCCTCCCCGTTAGAGAGGGAGCGGGGGAAGTCCTGGTGCCTGGGCTGAGCCCTGGGCCGATCCCCGGCCCTCCCCTGCGGGCTCAGGGGGAGCCGCCGCCAGGCTTTTACCTCAGCCAGCCCCCACCTGCGGCGGGTTGTGTTACCTGCCCCGCGGGGACGCGGCGAGGATTAATTAGTGGCTGTAAAGGGCTTGACTAGCAGTAACCGCAGAAGCGCAAGCAATCGTTGCCGGCTTGCTTTGGTGCTGCTCGAGAGCGCTTCGAGCTGGAATTACTGCACTCGCTGCAGGCCCCGGGCTCCCGGCCCGGCTGCTGGCCTGGGCCGTGCCGTGCCTCCCCACCATGCCCGGGCGGCTTTGCGTCGCCTTCTACGCGCCAAGGATCCGTGTGTGAAATCTCGGCATCCCGAAACGGCATTTGTACACCTCAGTTAGCAGGCTCAGAGACGGAAGGACATCGCTCTGAGGGTTATGGCCAGCCCTGGTAGCTCTGACAGCAGTGACATTTAGACAGGGACAGAGCAAGCACCAGGAGGAGGTAGCTTAACACAGCTGAGGTGTCTGCAGAATTCTGCTGCCGAATTCCATGCTTGCAATGCTTTGTCCCTTGCAGCTATTTAGCCACGTTTTTAATCATCTAAAAAAATAAAAATAATAAAAAAAAAAATCTGCTTCTAATTTTCATCCCATGTGGTTATTATTGTAAAGAACTTGGTGTCATTTGAGCAGGACAATTAAACCTCTAGTGAAACATTAGCCATGCAATAGATACAGGATTACTTTCTGCAGAAACAAGCACCACCGCGCTACAGGGTAATGAAGCTGCTGCTGGCAACCATTTCAGGATGCTGTCACAGCAAAACATATTTTGGACTTGATTTTTAACTGTACAGTTTAATTTCTGGAGCTTCAAAATACAATGAGATGTATTTTGAAATACCTGCTATTCATTTGTGGATTTTGGAGCATCAGGAAAAATGGGAAATGTGCCTAATTACTGCAGAGAGGCTTTGGAGATGATTCCTTGAAACCACTAGGATGCCTGGCTGTTTTAAAAAGACTTTATTTGCCTTGGCTTCTACAATAAGTTTTGCGTCTTTTATCTTAATTGCTGTTGCAATGGGGACCCAAAAGTGGATGACTGGAAAGATGCTTTGCAAAACAGGAGCTGATTTAGTCAATGCCACAGATCCAGAGCTGGTCAAGTTCATTGGAGAAATTTACTATGGCCTTTTTCAGGGCGGCAAGATACGCCAGTGTGGGTTGGGAGGGCGTCGTTCCAAATTCACAAGTAAGTACAATTTTGGTCGAATCTCTAGTCAAATGTCTAGTTCCACTTTAAAAACATTCTCTTCGTTTTGTTTACAGAACTTGTAGAGTGCAAATCATTATTATTAAACTTATACTTGTGGTCTGTGTGGTTTGGGATTTCAGTGCTATTTCAGGCTAAGTTTTCTCTCTGATGATGTTTTGTAATCCTGGAATCAAGAAAAAAAAAGTCCCTAGAGCTAGATGGAGGGTTTCCTTTTAGTCTTGTGCGGGGAGTGAAGAGGGTTTCCTTTTACTCTTGTTTGTGTCCCAGGTAGAGCTATAGAAGGAAGTACATTGGAGATGACCCTGTAAGTCATAGTTTCATACTTTCCCTTGACTGAAGCTTTCCTATGCCAAGGATTGCTCTGCAATATCTGTGACTCTATTCTTGCCTTATTTGTTGAAATCCTCCTTTTTTTGTTTTCCTTTAAGAAGTAGAGATTTATTTAGCTGGCCACATTTATGTATTTCTCTAGCTGTCCCAATACAGATATCTGCCATTGGAGATACTCCTAACTTTATTAACATGTTGAAGAAGTTTGTACTTTCTCTTCTGGTAACTTTGAAGAGAAAAAAAAATGCTGAATGCTTACAAAATGTAGAAACTGCTATAAATACATTCCTTTTAACATAAAAGATTTTCTTGAGCTCTCAAAAGCAATCAGATGTTGATCTGCACTTTGGATGATTTCCAGTTTTCACACCTCCTGTGCTGCAGTGAAAACGGTGTTTTGCATTAAAGATGTTTAGTTTGGTGGATAGATTCACAGCAACTTAAACCAATTTAAGTTGAAGCTGCCGCAGTCTCACTCTCCCCTGGTGCACAGCAGTGCTGGCCTGTCCTTTGCAATGGCTCTGGTACTTACCTAGTTGTGTGGTGAGGTAGTTCAGGGAGTTAAGCTTGCTGAAAAATTAGCCTGCAAAAAATCAATTTGTTTCCCATAAACTCATCTCTCTACACTGGCTAACTACGTAGCTGCACAAGCACCGCTACAAAAACTCAAAGGCAGGCAGGACTGTGGTCTTTGGAGGGGATGGAGATGAGAACCTGAGCAACCTCAACTTAGATCAGCGTGGCCTGTTGTTAAGCTGTGAATTTGGACTAGTTGCTTTTCAGTAAGCAAAATGGCTGGCAAATAGGCCATCAGGTCAAAGTTCTCCCTGCTCTGCTTCTCTTCAATGTATTCAGAAATATAGTCCCAGTTCTTTCACCCCATCCATGGCTGTCAAAGAAAATGAAGAAAAAGGTAGCTGATCCCCTTTTAAATCTTTGTACAACTTTCTAGACTTGTTAGTAAACTTTCTGATTAATTACTGTGTAACCTGTACCTGTGTAACCATTCCCACCATCACTATGGACTGCATTGACACGTATCTGGAGGATGTGATCCTATACTTCTTAGACAAACAAAGCTCTCACTGAAGCTAGTAAGAATCTTCCCCATTAGAACTGTAAAATTGGTCATTAAGTGCAGTGGACACAACCATGCATTTAGGTAAACAAGAGTGCCAGAGATTTTCCCTTTTAAATATTTTAATATCTCTATGAAGGTTGCCACTTTCACAACACTGGCATCAAAATGGTATCATGATAGTATTACAAAGCTCTTAAATTCACCACCTTCTGGAGGTGTCCCATACATGCCGTGTCACCTATGTCAGACCCACGTGGTTGTTACTGGAAGTCCTAACGCATCTAAACTGTCATGAGATACATGTTTTGACATCTGCAGTGAGCCCTGGAAACGAGCTGGGGAAGCCTGACATTTTGTCTGTGTGTACAGCAAACACAGCTGGAATGTGTCAGCAGCCCCCATGGCAATGTCCTTCCTCAAGATTCTTATTTCTGCGTATTAAGCCAGGCTCACTGCTCATGTCCTTGGGACCTGGCTGAGAGCCTCGGAAAAGATGCAAAAGAATCTTTACGACCACCCTGAAAACTCTGCTGGTTTATAATAAAGCTAAATTCTGTTTGCTTTGCTTTTTTACTGCCAGTTATTTAATGGTGAGAAAGTAAGCTAGTTTCTGGCTTCCCAGTTCTCATATATACTTCTGATTCTCTTCTACTTCCCTCCTTTCTTCTTGTTGTTGGAGTCTCTTCTGTAGCTCCTGGGTATACCATACCTCATTACAAGCCTAGAATGAATTATTGAAGAGGCAGAGCTGTTGAATCATCAATTTTTGTATGGAATTTGTACAATATGAAGTTTTCTGAATAATCTACTGGAATTCTGTGATGTCATGATGATGAAATTATATCCCTGATATTCGCTGTCATTTACCAGTTATTGCTGCCTAGCTTTTATGTGGCTTCCTTGGATTTTTTTTTTCAGTTATGAAGCATGGGAAGCAAGCTATGTATTTGTTTATAATATGATGTACCTCTTTTTAGTAACATAATTAGGCAGTTAGTCCTTCAAAATATGTATGAATGTGTGGTGCTACGCTACCTGAAGGGCTCTTCTTGATCAACCCGTATTTTAGGGTTCTTCTTGATCAGCTTCTCTCTTTCCTGTCAGTCAGCACGTCACCTACAATTCCCTACTCATGTTTCTTCCGATTCTGTTACTGAAGGACGGCAGGACAAACTGAATACTGGCATGCTCTGCATCTCCCTGCTGCTGGCTGATGTGGCCCTCCAATGAAGAAACTCTGGCTGTGAAGACAAAAACAAGTTAATAAAGACAAAAACAAGTTAATAAAGTCACTGTCCTTTAGAGACAGGCAAGTGATACGCTGCTGAGGAAAAGCTCATGTGTATAACAAAACCATGTGAACACTTCACCGCAAATCTGCCCTGACTGCAGCACTTTGCAACCTTTCTATGAATTTGACTAAAACACTGCCAACACCCAGAAATGAGTAAAGGGGGTATAAACACTAGAGGAGAAACCAAGAAGGGAATCTGAAAGTGGAAACATGGGATTAAGAAACATGAATTCAGAGTTGATCTCACTGGAGCCAATATTAAAGAGAGGAAGAGAGAGAAAGAAGAATCATATGAGAAAATAAATCAAACAGAAGTAACACTAATTTCAGGCAGCAAGGGGCTGGACAAGGAAGCTGGGACTATTGGACTTCAAAGGGATGAGATTAAGAGCATGGGACTGGGAGGGGAAACTCAAAAGAAAGGAGTTTGGGGTGGAGAGCAGAGGTGAAAAAGAGGCAGAAAAGAATGCAGCAGACAATACAGCAGCAGAGATAAAGACATTACCAAAACTAGATAAATAAAACAGTACTTAACCCCGAATCCTTATTCACAGATCCTGTGTGAAGGATTGTTCCTGTAGCAGAATATACCTAGTTGGTCTTACGTAGTGAGAAATAAAACATTATGAACTAAGATGAGTGTAACTACCTGAATTGATTGCTTCTGTCAAAATAGTCTTGTTTGTGTATAATTTGAGTTTGTTGCATGAGCGCATTTTGATGTTTTTAGTGTTGTCAAGAAAAAATACACACTGAACAGATTTTTTTTTTCTTGCCAGTTTTCCCACATATGGTGAAAAAGCTGAATACAGGCCTGCATGTGATGATTATAATGTTCCTCTGTGTGGCCATTTTCTTTTCTCTGGTCAGTTTTGGATTCTGCATTCTTAACGCAATAAAAGTTCCTTACCGGGCTATTAAGGGTCCAGCAGGAGTATGCCTTTGGAATTTCCTTGCAGGTAAAATCATCTACCAGTATTTTTCACCAGTCACATCCATAGGAAAATGTTAACTGTAAAACTTCTCTTGCCTTTCTAAGTATCTCCTTGACTTAAATACTTGTGAATAAAATGAAGTTACCAGTGAATTCTCATCTATCAAAACAAATCTGTCAGACAGCATTTCAGAGTATCTGCCTAGTCAACATTTTACAGGAGCTGCAAATGCCAGTCTATAAGCTTCGTATCACTGATAAAAGTCCTTTATTATAAAGACTGGTATAATGTTTGGCCATACAGTAAAGGCTAAGCATTCTGAAGGTGTTTAAGCCATGTCTAAGTCTGTCACATTCTGTTTAATACCCACTTTTGTATTTAGTAAGTCTTTCTGAAGCACAACCAACATGCCTGTCTTGTTTTGATAACAGTGGTGAATACTTCTTTCATTTTGTTGCAGGTGGATTTATAGCACTTGCAGTCACCGGCTTTATGGCTGCTGTAAAACTTCATCACCTCACAGAAAGAATTGCCAATTTTCGGGAAAATGTCTTTCAATTCGTTATCTTAGAAGAAAGATTTGAAGACTGTTTTTGGATTTGTGTGGCAAGTGCCACAGCACATGCAGTGAATCTGCTGCTTATAGCCATTAGTGGTATTCATTTCCCTAAAATTAAGACTAAAACAGAAGAAGCAAATGTTACAGCAGAAGATATCATGTACTAATAAATCTACATAAGGCTACTCCGGTGAAGTGAACTATCGTGATAGAAACAGCTTCTTGGCTCTTCAGCTTTTGGTTTGGATGAAGAATTTTGGTATAGACATGAGTAAAGATGCCAATTGTGAAAATCTGCAGTATTTTTTAAGGTTAGCCTACAAAACCAGCAATTAGCATGTGTGGAAAAGTAGGAAAAACAAATGCTACAAATATTATTTTAAAAACCGACCTATCTATGCAATATATGCAGTTCACAGTTTTTATAAAATTTACATTTGAAATATTTTAAAAAACTAAGGTGAAATACGATTTCACATAAACCAAGTGTCTTTTTTGTTTAGAAAGAAAATATGTTTATAATAAATCCCTGATAATACAGGTTTATTTCAAAACAGAAAAAAATAGATGTTTGCCAATTACCTTCTCAGAATTATCTGAACATTTTTGAGAGGGTCAAATAAGACCTGTTTGATGATGTTAAACTGCATTGAAAAAGAAGACTTCTTTATCTGTAGGGCTAAATTTAAGGGGAAGCACAGGCTAAGTATGTGTGATACTATTTTAAATCAGAAATTATCAAACCCCACAAAGTAAAGAAGTGAGAAAAGTAAAGTTTATGGGATGCTGCTAGACTGTGAATAAATGATTAGCTGCAACGTGAAGGTTTCATTGCAACTTCTGGAAGTAAGGTAAACAGAATCTAAGTATTAGTGCTTTTAGATAACGTGAAAATAATGCGACATATTAATGGTCTTCAGACCACTGTCAATTCTTGTTTCTGTCTGAAATCAAGTAAAAGAAATATATGATGAAACAGGATTAAAATGAATAAAAATGGTTAAATTGATGGAAGATACTAGGAAGTACCATAATTCTGGCAAGCATTCAAGCAGTTCTTGCATCACGAGTAATTAATATTTCAGTGAAAAGAATATACCATTAGACATCATTTTTTGGCTTTAATTACTGTAGAGAACACATACTACCTTTTTAACAATAGAAACTACATATTACTGAATAATTTCTTTTAATGAATGAAAGAAGGTATCATCTAAATTCATGTCAAGAAATGATTTTGCAGTCATTTGCTCTTCGTCGGACAAGTAGGTTGTGTAACTATGCTTGTGAAAAGTTCTCTGTAAAAAATAGTAATTTTTTTAGAAAAGCGATTCAAAGTGTTTTAAAAACATGTCAGGATATACAAAAATTCCCTATTTTTTATCTGAAAACATCTTTTCACAAAAATAGTATTGTAAGGGTCAAGTATTTTCAGAAGTGCCTGAAACCATATTTTATGTACCCAAATAACTAGTTTTAACAGAACACTCAGTAAAGAAAGTTACTAGAATAAACAGATATTCAACATTTTTGCTGTCTAGGCCACGTATGTAGATATTTAAATAAGGACTCAGCTTCAGCCTATGAGCTTAACCTCTTTGACCCAGATATTTATTTTCCTTGCTCTTTTTACTTTGTTTACATCTAAAGACCAATGAAAACAGATGTCTTATGGAGTAAATTCTACTTTCATTTGGCATTCTTATAAAATATGCTTTGCTGTTTTAAAACAGTAATCTTAATTTCCACAGCAGACTCAAACCACTAAATGCTCCAACAGTGTACGTGCAAGCTCTGTGTGAGGTAAGAAATTAAAACTATTTATTTCATCTTCAGCACATATGCAGCAAGACCAGCAGGCATTTGGCAGTCGGTAGCCTAGTTTCAAAGGAAATGTTATTAGCCAAAGTCAATCTACGGACATAGCAAGCGGTCTGCATTACTGTAGGCTGCACCATCTCTGGTTTTGGCCCTACAAGGTTAGCAGGATTATGAGTGGAGCAGATACTTGTGCGGCTGCTTTTGCAATGGGTACTAATAATCTGTTTTCTTCAGGACAGTATTAGTCACTCTTTTTTAAGAGCACGAAAACTATAAAAAAATAAAAAGCCCCCGCCCCCTAAAAATTTAAGAGGCAGTTGGAAAGTTTTGGTAAGTCTGGAGCACTGTTACAAATTTAATCCAGGAAGACGGTGCAATAGCCAGTACACAGGTAGGCAGCAGGCCAACCCAGTCTGTGAAGGTGCCTTTGGTGTTAACAGCACAATACCTCTGTGGTACCACCACCTTCCCCTCCCAGAAAAGTCAGAGTGGCTCTGAAATGCAAGACCTTAAACTGCTGGAGAATTACACAACTAGAAAATGAAATATTTGTCATTTGCAATCATTCAATGAACATATAATTTAGAAGTAGTTGTACAAAAATAATTATATTGTAGCACATAAGTTAGCCTTCACTAAATATAATTTTCTTTAGGAAGTGAAGAGGAAGCAGATTTAGAGATCCACCATGCAGAAAGATAACTTTGGAAATGCTTTTCTGTAGTACTAGTATGCATGTATTACAACACATTTTTCATACTGCTATTGAAGTGTATAATGCCCTCAAGACTTCTCCCAAAAAACTATTATTTAGACTGTTACTGAGTAAAAGCAGTGGGACTACTACTTACTCAGGTAAAGACAAGACTGTTGGACTATTGTACTGGATTCCTAGGCAGGTCACAGTAGCTCTGAAAGAACCATAAAGGAACCCTGTGTAAATAAGGAGGGATAGCTTTGCTGATCAGATTTTGAATCTCATTTGGAATCTAGGCAAGAATGAAGCATATTCTGCAGTAACAGTCCAAAAGACTTCTGATGCCAGATCTATGAAACATTTCTGAGTATTACTGTGGGATACTGTAGCTGCATGAATGATGAAATAATATTATCATCCAATTACCATTTTGTGACGTGGGAAAATAGTATTTTCAGTTCACTTTAGAGTGAACAGAAGTATTACTTGAATGAATTAAACTGAATTAACATGAATTAAACTGAATGAAACAGATATAAAGCTAAAATAACCCTTCAGCTGCACAGGTTGTCATAGTTAAGCATTGCTAAGACACATTGATGGGAAAATACATAGCAAATTTACCCTTTTGTTGTCTGGGGGAAAAAAAAAGGTTAAATACAATCACACATAGTTAAGCTGTACAATAACAAAGCACATCATAAGATTAACAATGGCTAACACTACCACTTAGACCTTTCCAGCTTTCCCCTTTACATCATAAAATACTTTCAGAAAATCTGGAACTTGATATAAAGTGTTATAAACTGGATACTTTATTTAAACATTTTAGTTATACTTCACATTGACACCTACCTAATCATACACATACTCAATATATGGAAATGAAGGCTTCTTTAGGGGTACTTTAGAAGATTTGAAATCCCAAATGAGATCACTTATGAGGTATATCTGCCCAGAAGTTTAAAGAGATTATGGGTAAAATCCTGTTATTCCATAAAATTGTAGACTACTTCATATACCCTGGAAATACCCATTTACTTAATACTTGCAGAATATATAGATACTCCATGAAGGATGTAGAGAAGCTATGGAGCCATTCCTCAAAGAACAAATAAACTATTATTTGTATATAAGAGCCTCTCCAAAATAAATAAAGAACTAACAACCAATTTGATATTTCTAATGATTAGAATTCAATATTAAAAAATTAATTTTACAAGATAAATCAAAATGGATGCAATTTCCTTCGACCATTGTCTCTGAGTGACACTGTCCTTAATAAGATGTGTTTGTTCTGGCTCTCATACAGGTGATACTATACATGTCAGCGAACTCCCAACGCTTATTCTCCATACAGTGCTTTTGCTAGAAAAGCAGAAATCTACTTCTGACATTACAGATGACCCAGTATTGTGGTGTGAGTTTTCCTGTCATAACCACAGTCAATCTCATTGGTCTTTTATTTTCACTTACTAATTTTTTTTTTTTTTAATTTTACTCTGCAATTGTTACTGCATTCACTCAGAACCCAATCAATTCATGCTAACAAATTATACAAGTAAACCACCATCCTACATGGGAAATAACATAAATTTGCTGTCTCTACATTTGTATTTTTTGGCAATTGTAATAAACCACTTACACTTCAGTGTTTCCTATGCATATTAAATATACTGTATGCACATCAGGTCTGTTTTTAAAAGGCTGCGATAAGCCTACAAGACAAACTGTTTCATCCTCAACAGCACGTGTGAATACCAATGTGGAGCACACCACGACAAGGCAAAAATCCAGTGCAAACCCCGCTGTTCCCCCACACCTGGCGGTACAAAGCGCCCCACGCCTCCCACGGCTGCCAGACCGCGGCCCCACGACGCTGGCCCGGCCCGGCCCGGCCGCCNGGAAGGTGAGGGGTCAGCGGGAGCCGCGGGGCCTCCCCCTCACGGCCCCGTTAGCTTGTGGGGGGGATCGGGTGAGGCGAGGGACGAGGAGGCAGCGGGGGTGTCCGCGCTGGAAAGCACCCTGGCTGTGCGAGCGTCCTGTGGGGCTCCTTCGCCCGCCCCGACGCCTTGGTGAGCTGTGGCTGCTGCTCCCGAGCTGCTCCTGGCCACAGAGCCGCGTTTGCTGGGCCCCAAAAGAAAAAAAGCTCTATTGCACTGTCACATTACAGATTGCGAGAACTCTCGTCAGATTGTGAGGCAAAGTGATCGGTACTTTGGTTGTGCTGTATCTCGTTTGTAGCGGCTTATCCCGATTTACCATGTCGCTCCGTGCTTCACACGTCAGATAAGTGCACAACCGAGATGCATATGTAAACCAGTAGCAGCAGTTTGAACGCTGTGCTTGCTGTCTTCCGGATGGGTTTCTGAATTTCACGCTGTTTATAATAATGCTTATTGTTTCCTAGGGCCTTGTTCTGGGAGCCTACTCGAGTGAGCAGGATGACGGTGCTGCCCAGCTCACTAGCGCAGGAGATGCTTTTGACAGACTTGTGTCTGGAAAGCTGAGGGAACTTCTGTCTGTGTAAGTGTTGGCTACTTTAACCCATTTCAGAAATGTATCTCTAAACACCAGTGAGGACAAGGCTATCTTTCTGACCATGTTAGCGTTTTCATCCACACCCCTTTTCAGGCCTGTATTTGCTTCCTCCAGGCTGAGCAGCTGGGAGGGAAACTCCTGTGGCAGAAACCAGGCATCAAGGAAAGAGGTGCAAAGCATTCAGGGGGATGGTTCTGCTCTGTGAATGAGCACCGAGCCAAGCGTCCCAGCACAGTCTTGAGGAGCGCTGTGTGGTTGTGGGGTGAATGTAGTATACCATAAGCCTTGTTGCCATATGGAGTTGTTTACTGAAAGAACCTTTTTGTGTTCTAGATGTGGGCCACCTTTGAAGAAAGGCAAAACGCGCCTATTCCATGGTTTGCATCAGGTATGAACAATGGATTTTTCATGTGCATATTTATGAATGTGTGGGGTTTGCCCTTGCATCTTATATTAAGCTTGGTTCACTGCTGTGCTTATATAAATGCTCTGCTCTTCTTCCCTTCCTTCCGTGCAATTGTTCAAGTGGGACTTTTGTCTGTACAGACAAGATATATCACAAGTATATGAGATTGCGATTGACGTGCTTAAAGTTAGGCTTTCGGTGCCGTTTGAGAAGTCCTAACACATCTAATGCATCTGGATGGAGCTGGCAAATATGATATGATTTGTGCCCTTTTGAAGTGATAGCTAGAGGCTGAGCAGACTTCTAATACGACTAGGTATCCCTGTATAAGCAATTGCATCTTATATTAGGGCCATGTAAATGATTTTAAATAAATCAATTTGTAGCGATTATTGCCTTCCATTTATAAATTCCCACATGGAGAACACAGATAGCTGACATTGTACTCGTAGAAAGGCTGTTATGAATTGCATGGAAGTTGAGGCCTGAAGGTCCCGTTATTCCAGTTCTGCATACAGGATGGCCTCTGAAGAGAGTAGCGAATTATCAGCAAGAGGATGCAACAGAATCTGGCCTTATGCACTCTTCCAAGTGTGTAAAATAATGATTGCTAAAAAAGGATAGCTTGAATCATTGGCCTTCTGGAAAGCTTATGCTAGTTTCACCATCTTGTGGACTAAGACTTTATGGTGTAGCAGATTGAAAACTGATAGAATCTGACAGAGCAGCTATTTGTGATGGAAGGGTAAGGGAAAGCCTAAAATTAAGTTCATTTTTTCTTCAGAGCAATGGGAAATCTATTCACATGTATAACCTTAAGCATGGTCTTACACAAATTTGACTTCATTCTTAAAAGGCTTCTTTCATCTTCATTATTTCTTCCTTTTTGCCTTCCACTTTCGGCTTATAAGGCGAGTACACAAAATCTGCATAACGAGATAGTATTGAATGTATTTTAATGCTGTGTTTGGTTTGATTGGGAAAGTGAAGTCTGTGTAACAACTCCACGCTGTGTCTGTAACAATGGGGAAAGTGAATCCATTTGTTTGTTGGCTTTGTGTAGGACTTTCCCAGTGTGGTTGTAGTTGGCTTGGGTAAGAAGAATGTTGGAGTAAATGACCAAGAGAACTGGAATGAAGACAAAGAAAATATTCGTGCAGCTGTTGCAGGTTAACTGTTTTCTAATTTTCTTAAGCCTTTTAATGGTGCAGCATGTTCTATTTTTGAAGAGTAAGTCTAGATACATTTTTTGTTTTGAAATACAAAACCTACTGCATAGTTTGGGAAATGCATTTATTTGTCACTGACATTCATGAAATTTTTTTCTTAGCAAGGAAGGAGTTACAGGGCATGTAAATCAACCTGCAGACAGGTAACTTCAGTTATTTATATCTAATGCCTTTCCTAAATGGTGTGATATTGAAAATGCACTTGTTTAATTACTATGATTTTGAAGCCTCGGAGCATTAAGTGAACACTTAATACTTGTGCTGTACATGCACATATATTTACTTTGCCACTCTAGTTTGTAACTGAGAGTTTTGTTTTGTAAACTAATATCTTTCCCACATAGGGAAATGTTTCCATTCTTCCATAAGGAAGAATGTTTCCTTATCCCTCACAGGCAGAGGAGGCCTCTTATTTTTCTGTGTTACTGAAATTGTGGTGCATGGGCACAGAGATAACTGTGGGCACCTCACATAACCGTGAGGTGCATTGTAACTTGATAAATCCATACTTTCAGGAATTGCAGCTAGCAGAGATACCTGATAACCCTACCATATTCTCCTTATAAGCAAACAAACTCTTTTTATTAATTTACAGCCTAGACATTGGTGTGAGTTGATGCCGCAGCCAGCAGCTAGGCACCCACACAACTGTTTGCTCACTTCCCCCTCGGTGAGACGGGGAGAGAATGGAAAGACCAAAAGCAGGAAAACATTCATTGGCCAAAATAGACAGATAAATAAGTGAAGGAAAGAAAACAAATGATGCAAAAACCATCACTTACCGCTTCCCACAAGCAGACCAATGTCCAGCCAGTCCTGAGCAGTGGCTACTTTGAAAGACAATATCTGCCTGCCCACACCACCAAGCTTTTAATTGCTCAGCACGATGTTCGTTACATGGTATGGAATATCCCGTTGGTTAGTTCTGGTCAGCAATCCTGGCTGTGACCCCTGCTAGTTTCTTGCCCACCCCTAGTCTACTCACTGGGGTAAGGAGCAGAGTGAGAAACAGAAAGTCTCGATGCTGTGTAAGCACTGTAAGCAATAGCCAAAACATTGCTGTGTTATCCATGCTGTTTTGGTCAAAAATCCAAAACTTCTATAGAGGCTGCTATGAAAAACATTAACTCCAGCTCAGCCAGACGCAGTAGAAAGTCCTCTGTCTTAATCAAGGGTGACTGTTGCGTCTAACTGTGTATGAAATAAGAATAAAAAGAGTTCTTGCCATAGAAGTTATAATCTGAGACAGGAGGTCGCTCACACATGGATGACAGCTGTATGTCCACAGGGCTAGCCCACATTGTCTCACCAGCTGCCAAAATACTGTTAAATGTATGGAATATGCCTTTTTTTTAGTTTATAAAATTGTGTATAAACTATTTTCTAAGAAAAGAACAGTTATATAGTCTTAGCAAAAAAATAAATCACGGCAGATTTCTGATACCTATAGATCTCATAAACCGTAATGCTCCAGATTGATAAAGGTTTTCGTCATTGTGGTGTGAGCTTAAAGGAACTGGAACAACTGGAGTTTCCTTTTTGTTCTTATGAAATGGCTTAATAGTTGGAACTTATCAAGTGATACTTTTTGACAAAAAACTTGTCAGTATATGGTCATTAGCATTTTTAATTATTTTACTGTATGATCTTTTTAGTTTATTTGCTTACAAGCTCGGATATCTTGAGTAAAGCTATTTGTTTTTTCCTTGAAGTGTTATATTGATCACGTCAGACACCTGCTTTGCTGTTCTGTGCCATACTTGGCCTACTGATTCTGCACTGTATTTTTCAGTTGGTTGTAGACAGATCCAGGATCTGGAAATCCCTTGTGTTGAAGTGGACCCTTGTGGAGATGCTCAAGCGGCAGCAGAAGGCGCTGTCCTTGGATTGCATGAATACAATGAGCTGAAGCAAAAAAAGAAAACTGCAGTTACTCCTCAGCTTCATGGAAGGTGATGGCAAAAGGAAAGCTTGCCTATTTATCTATTTGTTCATTTATAAAACTGTGCATGCTTGTACATGAGAAAGAAATAACACTGAAAGAATAGGCTAGCAGCAATCTCTCTCTTAAGGAAATTCAAAGCAGTAGGAGGAGTTAAGTATTTCGCACCTCGGGTGTATTCATAGTGTTTGCCTCACAAGTTTTGTTAGTATGCCATGTTCTGGAGCTAAGGGTAAATAAATGCTGCTTTATGAAGAAGGCCCAGGATAAAAATAAAAGTAAAAAAGATTACTTGAAACATTGTTCTGATGTAAAAGGACTTTTACTGGTATTACCTCTGCTCCGCAATTTTGACATGCATTTCAAACTCTGTAAGTGAATAAATTCTTTTGAGAATTAGGAAATGCTAATTGAGACCAGATCATGCCGTGATGGATATGTTTTACATAGTTCACTTGTTATATTTGCATTCACAGAACAAAAGTCAAGAAGAAAAGCTTGGGTGCTCATGGCCTCTAAGTAGACATCACTGTTACTTGAGAGCAGAAAGTAGTATCAGAGCTTTTGGTTCCAGAACAAAGTTTCATTAATCCTCTTTTACTGTATCAGAGTGGACTTAGAATATCCTTTATGGAAGATCCAGTCACACAGAGCAAACACATTTCCCATATGTACTTTGTACAGGAGCAAGTCCTTCCTTGAAGGAAGTTGATCTAAGAAATAAAATAAAAGCCTTACAATTAAAACATGGCTTGATAAGCTAAATGCAACACTTTTTCCATTTTGTAACACGGCAGATAGATGGGGAGCTAATTGTATTTTTGTTAAATATTTCCTCAAAACATAGATGGTCCTATGACTGTTTATGACACTGAAAGTAATTTTTGTATATAATAATTCCTTTGGAAGGACCTCTGAAGGTTATCTAAAATAATCAAACACAACCCTATTTCTTACGCAGTCAGCTTTTTGAATGTTTGTTCTGTCTTTTATTAGTGAAATGTCTTTAGTGCACTGTGAATTGAGATCTAAATTCTACTCTTATCACATAATCGTAATTCAGCAAATTGAAAAACAGAATTGGAGGGTTTATATGGTAAATAAAGACTTTCAAGTGTGTTATAGTTAATGTGATTACAAATTTGGAAAGGATATTAAACCTTGTGCTTAAGGTTTTAAGCCAATCTCTGACTGGTAAGGATTAGGAGAAGGCCACATGTATTAGAACATTTCACATCTGTCTGCTGTAGGATTCTTCTAGCTTTCTCTGAAGCATTTGGCACTGACTAGAACCAGAGATGAGATACTAGACTAGATACACCTTGAATCTCAGAATCTCATCCTAAATTCCTTGTAGTAGGGGTAATAGGACATTCTTAATTGCCCTAAATTAATGATACTGTATTTTCAAATGGGAGAGAACAAATGAATGCTGACATTATCTTACTTTTGTAAAGGTTTATGATCATGATTGTTATATGGTGTTGTTTAGTGCTGGAAGTGAAGCCTGGCAGAAAGGTGTTATCTACGCTGAGGGTCAGAACCTTGCTCGGTACCTCATGGAGGCTCCAGCTAATTATATAACTCCAATCAAATTTGCTGAATATATTGAACAGAAGCTCAGAAGTTTCAGCAGCAACGTGAAGGTCCATATAAGGTAAAATCCATTCAAATGATTCCTCTATAGGGTAAGAAACCTTCCACTCCATTTAAATTTGCCGCATGCTCTCATTTTCATTTTGCCATTTCAAACGACAAAAGCAGGTAAAGTCATTGGCAAAAAGGCACAAGGGTGCCCAGAGTGCAGGCTCCTCTCAGTATTGGAAGGTGAGCTTCTAGTTAACAGAGTAAGCAAGTTACTATGACACAGTAAAATGATTAACTGTCAATTAATTGCTTAATTGACGTGTGCTGTGAAAGAATCCTGATGAAGAATCAGTGAATAAACTACAAAATCTAGGTACCTTTTTTTCTAATACTTTTTGTTTTCTTCCCAAGTGTTATACGTACCTTTGTGTTTTTTCGTTTTTTGTTTGGATGTGCTAATTAAATATCCTCTGTTTACTGCTGCTGGTTTTCTTTGTTTGTTTTTGTTTTGTTTTTAAGCTTTTAAAAATGTTGAGATAGAGCCCTAGAAGGCCTTGCAGTTGAATTTGCACAGCTAATATTGCCTGTCTCTGAATTTCTAGATACTGCCCTTCAGTGGAAATGGGCTAACTGGTTGGAGGCTATTTTGATGAAAAACAAAAGATGGAGGGAAATCAACTTTGCATGCAGTTAACCGTTTTGATAGCAAAAAGCTAAACTGTAACCTGATGCAACGTTGGTATGCCATGTGCCTTCAAAGACCACAGCCTGATGGGCAAGTAAAAAGTTTAATGCTTCTGATGAAGAAAGTATAGACTGGTCTTATTTAAAAACAAAACAAAAACTGAGCAGCAACTTTGAGGCAGTATTTTTCTGTTTCACAAAAGGAGTAGTGACGGTGGAAATGATGGTTTCCAATATAACTAAAATGGAATTAGTAGTTTGTGTACAAACCTTCAAGAATTGTGATCTTTTAAAAACAAACAAGCAAAAACACCTTGGTCAAAGTGTCCAATTAAAAAAAGTGTGTGTATACGTGTGTGTGTGTGTGTATATATGTGTGTATGTACATATATATATACATTTCTATATACATTTCTATTCCAGACCAGAGTCTTGGATAGCAACACAACAGATGGGAGCATTCCTGAGTGTAGCCAAGGGTTCGGCTGAACCTCCCATATTTCTGGAGATTCACTATTTAGGTGGTGCTAGTGCAAATGACACTCCATTGGTATTTGTAGGAAAAGGAGTTACATTTGACAGGTATGTATAGTAATACATCAGTGTTTTGGGGGCGGGGGGATGCTGTGGTTCAGTTACTCAAGGATGGAGCTCAGATGGACCAGTTGTCTAACTCAGCCAAGAGATAGGCACTTCTAACCATAATCCCATTAAACACAGAGGTGAAGCCTTGCTCATGCCTTCCTGCTATTCATGTTCAGCGCGGAGATGCTTCTTTGCTGAGCGCATCTTTCAATGCCATTCCAGCAGACTTGCCCTATATAGAGTAGATTGTGCTGTTTTTCCTGGGTAGAAGACAAGCTTGAGTGATTGAACAAACTAGAATTTATACGGCTTTGGTTTGTAAGGGGAAAATGGAAATCCAGAAGGAAAGAAAATAAAGAACTTAGTGTTTTTTTTTTTCTTTTTTTTTTTTTTTGGCCTAAGCAAACCTTGGGATGAAGAATTTAGATAGTTAGAATTGCAGTCTGTCACTGGACATCTAGATCATGCTTAAGCAAAGTAAAAACAGTTCATTCTTTGCAGCGGTTCCTTACATAGGACATAAAAGCAGTTATAACTGCTGAAGACCTCATCAGTCTGTTCTCCTTCCATATGCTTGGTTTTACCAAGTCTACTATTTTATGCTTGTTTTGTGTTCTTCTGCTATTATGAAGACCATTGAGCACATGAGAAAAATGTCTATTTTGTTGGACCAGTGCAGATTACCTGAACTTTTATGGTGTCGTAATTATGAGGAAGTAACTCAGGGACATAGTTTATCTGAAAAGAAAACCTAGATACCTTGTTTTTCAGTATGCTTACTAGGGTGTTGCAGGAATATCTGAAAATACCAAGTCTAGCATTTACTGATATTTGGTGCTAAACCACACTGATGTCCAGAGTGTTGCATATGCAACATCCAGCTCCTCCATGTTGGATGATACTGTTCTGCTTATTCCAGTGGTGGCATTTCACTGAAGCCGTCATCGGGTATGGATGCCATGCGAGCAGATATGGGAGGGGCAGCAACTGTCTGTTCAGCCATTGTGACAGCAGCAGCTTTAAATCTACCTCTTAACATAATCGGTAAGTGCGGTTGTGTGAGAATCTGAAAATCTTAATTTTACAGCATTTGTTTAGACAAGGTCCTTTCTATCAGCTGTAGTAACTGCTGTGAGACATTCTGTCTTACAGAAGTGTCATGGACTTTTGCAGACTTGCTTGTCTCATTGACTTGCTTAGCTTCTCTTCTGTTTTTACTTGCTTATCAAAAATCACTAGTTTTGCTTGAATAAAATATTGCAAGGTGGCATTAAAATTTTGAGGGCATGATTTTTAGATCTTAGGACGGACTTGGCTGTCGATAAACGTATTTTCAGTAAGTTTTGCAGAAGTCCCGATCTTTCATTACAAGAAGGAATGTGGATACCTGTAAAAACAATTAAAAATGAAAAACAGTTAGCTGAGCTACTTTTATGAGTGTTTGCCACAGCTGACCAGGATGAGGGATGAGCTTTTGTTTCCTTAGGTGAATGTCTCAGCAGAAATTTAAAAAACAGCAGTGGCAACGAAAAGCTTCCTGATACTGTTTTTGAATTTTGAGCACTGCTTAGTTTTTTCTGCAGAAATGTTGCACAGCTAGAACTAAATCAGCAGATTCCGTAACTGTGGTAAAAAAAAAAAAAAAAAAAAAAAAAAAAAAAAAACAGTCCTTGTTAACATGTAATCCACTCTAGGTTAAGTTTTATGTTTGAGAACCATTAACTTTCGGGCAACTTATATTTTTAGTCACTTACATGCTTCAACCAGTAGAGGGCAGGGAACCACACGTCCTTACGAGATTCCTCACATAGAAGTATGGAACGGGAAGTGCTAAGCAGAAATCGGTGGAGCAACAGTCTGTGTCCATCACTCCACTGAAAAGTGGTGGTTCACAATGCTCTTATTCCTTGTGCTTTGGGCAGAACACAGGAGCAGGTTTTCCCTGGGAATGGTGGACGATGTCTTTCATCCTATTATCCCATTCACAGTTGAAGTTTTGATGTTGACTTTTTTGCTCCTCTACTTGCCGTTCTTATGGTTGGTGTTCTATGGCAGTTCTTTGGACCACTCTTGACATTGCACAATGAGCAGAGCTTGAACAGCTCAGAGTAGAAGTTTTTATTTTCAGAAAGAAAATAAATCCCTTTACATGTGACTAATTGTTGACATATGTAAGACATAAGATGGTATTTGTTGACAGAAGCTCCTGTGAGTTTTAAAGCTCCTCTGCTCTCACTTGCCTAGGTATAAAGTACAAGTCACTCCAAGTGGTAAAATGGTGTAGGTGAGAGACTGTTGTGGTGCACCACGCAGAGAAATTTCACTGATTCAGAATTGGACCATGTGTCTTTCAGGGACCAGGAAAATTCAGATATTGAACGTAATTCAAGATGAGAATACTACTGCTTTCTTAAGGTGTTTTCTTTTTTTCCTTCAGTATTTTTTCTGCCTCTTTTCTGAGAAAGAAACCAGTAACGCACTTTTCTTTTTCTCTCTGAGGTTTGGCACCCCTCTGTGAAAATATGCCCAGTGGTAAGGCAAACAAGCCTGGGGATGTAGTTAGAGCCAAAAATGGAAAAACAATACAGGTATGCATGTGAAACTTGGATTCTGAATACTCTTAGTGAATTGGTTTAATCAATCAAGTTACACGAGTACAATCAGAGTACATGTTTGAAAAGACACTTTATAAAGATATGCAGTGCAAATGTAATGTTTTTACAAATGTAAGAAGTATGTTATTAATTAGAAATTGCTATCATAGGATTCTTTCAAATATAAATATACATTGAAGAGGTTAGACATGTTTTACAAATCACTAGGAAAAACTGAAAAGTATGGTAACTTAGTGAGCATACTAGAAAATACTATGTCAGCCCAAGAGGCTGTTAAAATGCTCATAAATACAGGTTCTCAGAATGAATAACGTGTGAATTGCTTCCAGCAGAACTTTGAGGACACTTACCTGCTAACTGGAGTAAGACATAAGAGTATTAGTTTCCTGCTGACGTAATCAAGGTCTTTACCATGCCAGCTGCTCTGTACAGGCAGAATTCTGCGTCCTAGGGCCTGTCAGTTCAAAGTAGGTTGCCAAATCAAAGTAGCTTGCCAAAATGCTGTTTGCTCCCAGGCACCTCTCCTGCCTCTAGGCTCCTCTGAGGAGCCAGCAGCGCAGGAGCCCAGCATGCTGAGGAGGTTGCAGTGCTGAAAGATGACTTGACCTCAGCTACAGATATGCTTTTACTTTATAAACATAACTGCTTATCAATACCTTTTTTTTTTTTTTTAATTGAGTAAATTTTTGATTATGTTCCTGGGGCCTGTGACAGTGCATTTACAAGCTGACAGGTGTTTAAGAGAATGTGTAAGTAGTAAGTCAGTTAAAGGGATGTTTTTAGTAGTTAATCTATTTTTATTAACTTTGCACCTGAAGGTTGACAACACAGATGCAGAAGGAAGACTGCTATTAGCTGATGCTCTCTGCTATGCTCACAATTTTAATGCAAGGGCTATTGTGAATGCTGCAACATTAACAGGTAAGCAGCCTCCCTACCCTGCTTCATTTTAGATGTCAGTTCTTTGTTACTCTCATTAACTGGGCTGTGGATTAGTTGCACTATGTATACAAAGCCAGCCTGAATCTGAAAGCAACTGAGATGATTTTACATGTTGTAGGACAAGAGCTTGCACTGTCTATGCTCTAACAATTTCTACAGCTGCGTGTCTCCAGGCCTGGCGGGCATTGGCATGCAGGGTGCACACTAAGCTGTGGACATGGAGTTGGGCCTGGCCCAGCTGAGCTGGAACTAATAAGCCCAGGAAGACCCACGCAGACTTGGATGTTTCTGCACTATGTTTCCCAGTGTTTCTGTTTCTGGGTGAGCTTAATAGTTGATTCCAGGCAATTATGTCACCCAACATCTGAGCTAAGTACTTCCAACTCCTCGGGCTGTGTGGTGCAGAGAAACTGGCATGACTGTGGAGGAATCTTGCCAGTTCCATGTGGTACTGGCCATGCTGCAGCCAAGGTAGCTTCTTCATGAACAGCCTCAGGTACCTGTGCTCTGCCTCACCCAGCACTAGTTCTTCCATTTTCTGAGCTATCTCAGGTGTCCACGATTCTACGTAATAGGAGAGTCATTATCATCTTCCCAGGAAGTCATTTCAGTGAAGCATCTCTTATTTTATGTGCTTTTTGCATAATTTCCAGCATAATAAAATGTGTTTTAATTGTTTTGCCTCTACAGTTATATATGAATGAAGTTATAATTTAAAACCGGCAAAAGTTATAATTTAAAACCTGCAAAAATAGCGTTGTGCATGCATCTCATGAACTGCAGCAACAAGCTGTCATGGGTGAAGTGACCGTAGCTGAAATGCAAGCAAACATGGAAGAGTAGTTCACATAGGAGTCTACTGCGTTACTTAATGAATAAGCTGAGAAAAATAATTATCTTACCATATATTTCTGTACTGGTGCTTTAAATCATGTTCCATAAGCTTTACCAGTTCACATGCTATGGAAAACTTCTATACATAGAAGGGATGCTTAAATTAAGATAGTTGGCTTGTATGAAAATATTTCCATAGAAGAGGTAGGATAGGAGAAAGAGGTTGCTCCCATTGCAGACTATTGTGTTGGGGATCCTTGGGCACCAACAGAAAGGAGGACAGCTCGTGTTGAAATTTCTTTAACATACCATTTTGTTAAAGTTCTTTTGTTCGTTTGTTTTTTTTAAATCTCACTGGGGATTGAGTGCCCTAAATAACATCAGCATTAGAGAAGCAGTTCTATGGCAACAAATAAATAAAGATGTATGTAATCCCTCCGTTTTAAGCATGGTTCATTATTTTGATCGGGATTGTTTTCATTTAAAGTAAATTTGCATATGCTGTGCAACAATCTATGTAAGTGAAATTCACAAAAGGGAGAATACCAGCTAGAAAATTACATAAGTCTATAAATTTGAAAAAGGCCAATCATCTGTATTTGCTATATGGAAACACTAGAACTTAATTTTTTTTTCTTTTGAAAAGAGACTTATTTCTGCATACATTATATTAGGCATATTGCTAGGAAACATCAAGCTGAAAGCAGAAAATCTGGTTTTATGAGATCTGGAATATAATTTTTATGAATTCTTGTCTTATCAGATTATATAAACTTTTAAACAACTTTTAAACTTTTAAAAATAAATGCAAGTGTATTAAAATCTTTGTTTTGTGGACTTCAGAAATCACTGATAATGAGAATTGAAAAGGAAAGTACTGTGAGGAGTCTGAATGCAGAGTAATAGCTCGAGTCCACCTTTGCCTTCGTTGTATAACCTTCAAGGTGTCTTTCTGTAGGTGCCATGGATGTTGCGCTGGGGTCTGCGGCAACTGGAGTGTTCACAAATTCATCGTGGCTTTGGAATCACCTTTATGAGGTAGGCCAGCAACACTATTATCAAATAATAATTATTCAGTAATAACCGTCTTTACTAAAAGTCTTAGTTTATGCAAATCTAAAAGGTATATTGCTACATTTTGAAATCTTGTAGGAGTGTATTAGTATTGCGTTTAATTGAAAAATACATAACTATGACAATTAATTACTGGCTCTTTAGTGAAGTTTAGTATAATACATTATGTCAAGTATCTGTATCCTTTGATAACTTACTGCATATGCATAAGCTCTGGACTACTGACAGTAATTAGTTTTTGTTAAAAAGATAATGGGTCTTGCTTAACAATTCCAAGAGAAATTCAGAGAGGCTTCAGAGTGGCTGAAGTGTGATGGATAAAGGAAGCCTATGAAGGGAAGGATTTGTGAAAATGTGCATTACAAGGAAAAAATAATATTGCGGGGAAAAAAAAAGTATTCTTTAGATTTTGCCTTTTGACTACCACTGAAATACCTCAAAAGTAGGCTTCAGTGTTTTGTTTGCAGGGTTTTTCCAAACATCTAATATTGTTTTGTACCACAGACTATTTTAGATAGACTGATCAAAGCTAGACAAAGATAAGCATGCACAATGGTGGTGCTTAGAAATGCAGTTTTTGAAAAAAGAGGAGGGGCGGGGGAGAAGGAGAAAAAAAAAAAAACAAAACCCATAGCGAACTTTGCCCAAACTATCACTGTTTCTTTCTCAGGCCAGCGTTTTGACGGGAGACAGAGTGTGGAGAATGCCTCTTTTTGAACATTACACAAAACAAGTAACGGATTGTCCTCTCGCAGACCTGAGCAACATTGGAAAGTACAGCAGGTAGATGTGCTAACATCCTTCACGCCCCCTTTCCTTTCAGTGCGTTAGTCCTGTGTTTGTGCCCTTGGCCTTGCTTGAGAAACGATGCAATCTTTCTGCTTCCCACAGAGCTGGGGGAGCATGCACAGCCGCTGCCTTCCTGAAAGAATTTGTGACTGCCTCTCACTGGGCTCATTTGGATATAGCTGGTGTGATGTCGAATAAAGATGAGGTGCCCTATCTTCGAAAAGGCATGGCAGGGCGGCCTACGAGAACGTTAGTAGAGTTTGCGGCTCGATTAAGTCAAGACAGTCAAAATTCCAAATAAAATACTTGTTCTAAAATCATCCTGCCTTAAGAAAAAATGTTAAAAAAGAATAATAATAATAACTGAGTGCCCCAAACATATTTGCACTATAGCAATGACCTACACATGCATTTTATAAATCATTACTGGGTAAGAACATCTCAAATTTGAGATTTGTCTTCCTGTGTTATGCAGTTTAAAATAAAAAGATGACGTTTGAACTATTTGAGGTATTTAATACCAAAACATGATCATGGAAAATATCTGAACTCATATTTTATATCTAAAGTAAGCATAATTATTGTAATCAATAAATCTCCTATTTGTGTGTGTCAGTGTGTGTGTGTTTTGATTTAGAGAGAAATAACCATGGGTGGATACTGTAGCTGTGCCTGTGGTTTGGGTGACATATGGCAGGAAAGGCAAGGCTGGGAGGTCGGTTGGTATCCCTTGGGATACAGATATCCCTTAGGAATACAGACAACTGGTGTGCAGTGAGGCGGGAGCGATGCACCACCACCCCTTCTAAGCTGCTGCATGGCTTCAGCACAGAATTAAGGAGGATATGCTCTTGGGGCCAATTGTTTAAGACTTCCCAAGTCCTCTGACTGTTCTATAACAATGAATGAAAGAAGTAAGTGGTGGTGATTTCTTTTTTCTTTGCGTTTTTCTATCATTTTGCTAGTCGTTTCATTCATGTTAAGCTGCCGCTCAGAGGCAGTGAAATAGTTCCAGAACCAGGGGAAATGTCAAACAGAATTAAAGTTTATAATGTAGGGCAGGGGTGTGTTTGTCTGAGACCCAGGCGGAGGGCTTTCCTGTGGTAGAGGCCTCTTTAAATGCTGGTGGGGGAGAAGCGGCGATGACCGCGCTGCTTACCCGGGGCGGACGGGCAGGAGCTGGCGATGGAGGTTCCCGCTGGCAAGTCCCGCTTTGCCGCCTTTT
>VXAA01003849.1:254087-306424 GCA_013399115.1 Anseranas semipalmata | reverse complement strand
CGCCCGCTTTGCCTCTTTTTTTTTTTTTTTTTTTTAAATCCGTATCTTTTTACCGCCGGGGCGGCTAGAGGCGCCTGGGCTGGCCCTGCCCTGAGGTAACGCCCCGCAGGAGGCGGTGGCGGAGGCGNTCGTGGACGAGCTGGAAGCGTCCTTCGAGGTGCGGGGCGGGCGGGGGAGGGCTGCGGCCGGCCCGGCGCTGCCCTGTCGATGCCGGCCCTCCGCCGCCCGCTCACCTCGGCGCTTCCCTCTCCGCAGGCCTGCTTCGCCTCGCTGGTGAGCCAGGACTACGTGAACGGCACGGACCAGGAGGAGATCCGCACCGGTGAGCGGGGGGGGCCCGCGGGGCTCTCGGCCCGGCCGCGCAGGAGGCCCGAAACGCGGGCGCGGCTGGGGCTGCAAATGCAGGGCTAGCCCCCTTACCGCCTCTAGAGAAGTTATACGGGGCTGGGGAAATCAGCGCGCAGAGTTTGCAGAGCGGTGTTTTATACAGACCTAATGCACGTCCTGGTTCTGCAAATATGTGCCATTAAAATCCCTGTTAGTAGGCCTAAAGGTTTTCTTTCTAGAAGATGCTGTAAAAGGAGGTTTTGATAGCATGTACGCAACTACCAATATTAGCTTGTAATGATGTTTTGGAAATCTGTTCTTTCTGTTTTGCTATTTTATGTTTAGGTGTTGATCAGTGCATCCAGAAATTTCTGGATGTTGCGAGGCAAACTGAGTGTTTTTTCCTACAAAAAAGACTGCAGCTATCAGTCCAGAAACCGGAACAAGTAATTAAAGAGGTATGCTTAAATTAGTTTACCTGTGTTATGCTAGGGCAGACACGCTGTGTACCAATACAGTTAGATTCCCTCATTCAGGCTAATTTTGGGCTTCTCAGCATGATACTGTTACCTAAAGTTGGGAAAACTTGCCTGTTAACGTAGTCCTGCCACGAACCTGGAGAAGCTGGATGCCTGCTGCTCTGGGGAGTATTGGAGCACAACGGTGAATAATGTTGGTTCATGTGAAGAAGTGCTGGAAGTAGGGATCTCTGAAATACGTGACCCAGGGAACTGACCTGGTGTATTCACAGTGCTTTCTCTCCTAAGCACTTTTCCATTGTTAGAATTCCTGTAAGACCAGCTTGAAAACTCAGGCTAAAAAATTATGTGCGCTTTGTGAGGTTCTTTATTATTCTTAGCGGTACTGTCTGTTTACTAATAACTGTTTTTTCATCCATAGGATGTTTCAGAGTTGAGAAATGAGTTGCAGAGAAAAGAAGCATTAATTCAGAAGCATTTGAGTAAACTGCGACACTGGCAACAGGTTCTGGAAGATATCAGTGTGCAGCACAAAAAACCTGCAGAAATGCCTCAAGGTCCGTTAGCTTACCTCGAACAGGCATCTGCTAATATTCCTGCTCCAATGAAGCAAACGTGATCTTTGAATATACAGTTAAATATTTTGAATGATGCAAAGCAATGGTGTTCTCTTTACTTCATATGCTTTTTGTATAATGTAATTTGTACTACAAATATAAACAGTTAAGATAGAATTAAGTGAAATAAATTATCCTTTTTTTGCAAAAAATACTTGAAGATTTAAGTGTTTTGTGATTCTGTAATTATCCTGAAGTACCACTATAGAAGCACCCTTGGAATTGTATCTAGTTCAGATCAAGAGTGTGTTTTTCTGAAGTGAACTGCCCATCTCCTCTGGGCTTTAACACGCCTCATGGAGGGGTCTCAGGATATACAAACTTGATTCTTGTAGGATGACATGAAAATGCAAGATGCACATGGAGGTGGGGTATGTAATGCACTCCCAGTGTTGCTTGTGATCTGTTGGCTAGTGTAAAGCTGTCCAAAATACAACCCCAGAACTAATGAAGACTGCTCATTGTGGATGTTGGGTCATCAGCACTGTTCCAGTCTACAGAATTGGCTTCTGCCAGAGTGCAGTATTTAGTAACATAAAACGTAGCCAAAAAAAAAAGGTTTTGGAGGTGGAGATAACAGGAATCCTGGCTCATATTACCAGGTAATGAGCTTCATTCATCCATGTAGCCAGGAAAACCATTTGTTAGAGGCTCCTTTTTGGGGACAGGGTTAACTAATTAGAATATTGTGACTCTGGAAGTTAGAATTAGTAACTGTTTATTGAACTTAAAAGATTTTGGGGCACAGTGGTGGAAAAAATCTAATGAAAAACTTAGCCCTATATATTTCTGATTCACAATTACCGAGGCACTCCTCAGTGTTACTGATTGTGCACTGGTTTATTATCCCCTTCTTAATTACATGTATAAAAATGTCTTTTTGCCAAATCTGATGACACAGTCTCTTTCCAAACCCAGCTGTTTGTCTCAGAAAAAATATTAGACAGCTGGGATAAAAATACTGGCCTGTATCGTACCCATTCTGCCACCTTTTCACCATGGGAGATGTACAGTAGCTGTTCTATAGTAAGTTCTTGCATCTGTTGGCACAGTACTTGCTGGCTGTTGGATATAAGAGGGGTTAGGATGGATGTATGCCTCTGTATATGTAAAATTTCTTACGTAGCTGGGGCCTAAATTGGGGTTCGAATCCCTCAGCAGTTGAAGATGAGCTATCCTATCTTAAAACACCAGGCTGCTAGTTGCACAATTCCCTGCCTTTTATGTTTGTTGAGGAATTACCTGAAAGTTCATTTCTTCATGGGTATCTTCTTTAAGAATAGCACCTTTCCTCCCCAGCAAGGAGGTGGTTAGCATGATTTGGTAAATTTAGTCGTTCGCCCACTTTGCATTTAGGTGGGCATGAGAACAACATTGATTGTACAAAATCAAAAATACTCAGTTCCCATAAATCCGGAACTCTTGAGTGTATCAGTCTGACTCACACTTCAGCATAACAGCACTATTTTGCAAAACATGGAAATTGATGGTTTACACGCAAGTTTTAATGTTTATACTTACATATTATTCCCGATTTATCAGGCTGATTGATTGTTACATGTGTTGAAGTGCACCAGAAACATTACATGGCAATACTGACTATACAAAACAGTTTATTAAGCAAACCAGAAAGTATTTCTAAAACAGCCTGCTATAAGCATGCTACTCTTGGATGTATATCACATGCTGTACAGCATATAACAAATTTAACAAAAAAACTATTAAAAATATAAAATTGTATTACTATATGCAGAAATGATTTTAAGCAGCTGATGAAGCAAGCGTGTAACCTACAGAAATCAAGTAAGTAATGTCTTCAGTTGGAGTCAGTCTGACAGGACATAGCACAGCAAATTGCATTTTAACGTAATTGTGGAGTGGTACATTCTCTTGAATAAAAAGTCTTTTCACATAACAGTATTCAGAATTTTGCTTTTTCTTCATTTTTTACAGAGATTGATAAATGCATTTTACTGAAATCCATGCCTGGAATTCCACTGTAATTAGACATAAGAGAGTATAGTTGTTCCTAATTATTTACTTGGAAATTATGTCAATATTTTTATTTTTTTTCATAAATCATATATTGCATTATCATTCCCTAAGAGAAAACAGAAACAGCTTTTCTAGTAATTCTGAGGAGTAAGTAAATTTGCTTTAAAATGAAAAATACTTAGTAAACCATTCTTGATGCTGAGGGTCTTGGTTTTGGTCATCTTTGGTTTGTGGTGGTTCATTGCCGTGTGTCCTGTGCAAACAAATAAATATTAGCATTGCCTACAATCTTACCAATATTCAATACCTTTTTTCCTGGAAAAAGTTACAATCCAATGAATGGATCTATGCTCACATGAAGTGTGTGATGCCAAAAGGTGGCAGCTGCAATTTCTAGCGGGATTTCTAGTGCTAGCCAGGTAACTGGACTTACAGGACTGGCAGTAAGACAAAGGAGTGTGAAGGTGGGCTAAGCAGCTATGGAGAAATGTCTGAACATAATTCTTGACATCTCAAAAATATGCACGCTTCAATAATGTGAAATCTTGAAAATCAGAAAATGGCAGCTGCAATTCACTCTTAAAGATAGACGCTTTATGCGTGACAAAATTTGGATAGAAGTTTTATTTGGAACTGAATGACTTATCTTAATATTAACTGGCCTCTATAATTGATCCTATTATGTAATTCCCAATTTTTCAGGATTCAGGTTGCTTTTTTTACATTTATAATAATTTCACTTATAGTAGCAAATAGGAGTTCATTTATGACTGATTGATTTAAAAGAATATCAGCCAAGCTACCCTTAGTGTCCCTGTATATTTCCCTTTAAAATACAAATCTGTTTTGCCTTGGCAGTCATCTGGTACGACACAGAATGCTTTTATCTTTAAGATGTAAGAATTGCCGAACTGGATCCAGGCCAGCGTCCTGTGTTACTTTGGCAGGAGGCAGCACCATCTGCCTTCCAGGAAAGAACTCTGCAGCATGCAATGCACAGTCTAACTCGTGTCCACTAAAGGACACAGGTGGGAAGGCTGGCTTTTCCTGAAGTATAGCGGTAATTTTTTTTATATTTGGAAAACACTAAACATTATGTAAATAACAGCTTGTATATTTGAAGAAAAAAATTGAGCTTTTCAGAGAAAAAACACCACACTAGGAAGTTGTTAGAGATCAAGAACAGCAAAAGATCTTGACGTGTGACACTGGAAGACCACTAATATCTGCTAATCAAATTTTATGTCTCTAAACCCTTTGCCAAATGATTAGCCTAGGTTCATTCAAACATCTTCTAAAACAGAAATGTCATCTACATCATCCAAGTGCAAAGCAAGGAAACAAAAGTAAGAATGAAAACACGTCCTTAATAGAATCACTGATTTGTGCCCAAAGTTTTAAAGCCAGGTTCACTATTAACCACATTCTTACTGAAATACTGGCAGCTCCTCTCTTCCTTTGTATTTAGAGGGCTTGCAACCATAAGCTCTGCTGGGCAGTGATTATAGCCTACTTTTGCAATTAGGTTCTTGGTCTATCTGCAGAAAATTGAACACATGGAATTCACTGCAGGACAGGAGCCTTACATCATTGTTTATTTCCAAATGACTAATGTGTTTGAATGTCTACAAGATTCAGAATATTAATTCATTTACCATCTTACAAGCCACTTCAAACTGGACAGATACCTTGTGGCAGCACCGCTGTCTGAGGTCTGTGCTGTTGGAGAGCCCACTCTGAGGCAGCCAGGACTCCGGTCCAGGCTTGTAGATTTTGTTATTTGAGGAGCACTTCTTTTTGATCTCAAGTCACAGCTCAAAAAGCTCTTTGCGTAGGAAGCTAAATTTGGAACACTGACAACACGACTGGGCACCTCCACCGGTCTCTTCTGCTGCATTTTATCATAACAGAAAACTGCATTACATACATTTTTCACACTTTATACTGTAAAAACTTAACAATACTTCATTCCTAGACATCTTGTGAGGAACACCCAAAAATGAAGGTTCCCATCTTTTTCCATAGGCATTAAAAATAAATTCTCTTCTCAGGGTATGCTGTGAGGATCCAAGGGTTAGGTAGTCCAATTAAAACAACTTGTGTATTTGACCTTGAGGTTTTAGATATACCAAAGCCGATAACTTTGCAGGGATACCCAGAGCTAAGTTAGCTGCTTTCCACCAGCATGCCCCACCTTCTTTCCATGATTGTTTATGGATAGTATCATACAGAGTGGCTGAAATGACCAGGGACAAATCCTGCGTTGCTCAAACCCAATTCATAATCTTGCTTGATGCATACAATATCAAAATAACAACTCCCAATTACCTGCAATCAATGGCTGTGTTTATTCCAGTGGAAGACTGAGCTCCTTGGGGGTCTACTGTTTTGTATTTGCTTAAATACTTGTACCTTTGTGCTTATATACTTCTACTGAATTTATGTTTTACTCAGCATCTGATTAGGTTGGCTTACTGAAAAGAATTCTACTGAATAACATTACCATAGAAATTAACAGGACCCTTATTGTCCTCGTCATCTGTATTATTCAAATAGCAACAAAACATCATGAGTTGTGATTTTAATTGAATTGCCTATCTTACCTTCATAGAAGGAGTCAAGCATCCTGGATTAGGGTTGAAAGAAAATGATCGATTCCTGTAAGATTCAGTGTTGGCTAAAAGTGAATGCTGCAATTTTCTTCCTTCCTGATGGAAAAGAAAATTATGTGTGCCTCTTTGGTATGGAAACGTACATTTTTCAAAGAATTGCAGAGCAGAAAGTATTAATCTGAAGCAATGTGTGAAACACTGAATAGAGCCTTCCAACAGATTCCAAAATATATATGTACATGTAGAAGGAAATCTTACCACCAGCTGCTTAATAATCTCTTCTCTCTCGCTTAGTTTATCTTGCAGGCAGCTTATAAGGTGTATATCTTCTGGTCTGGACTCCTGCTTTCTTGTCTTTTCTTCTAATTCTTTAACTCTGTGCCAAAGAAAGAATGCAGACCAGCAAAAAACTTCCTTAGGCCAGGTTCAAGGGATGCCTGGGCTGTACTCTAAATTCCAAGCCTAAAATACAGGGACATAGTCAGAACTCTCTGATAAAAGCATTTTTAAAAAATGGGCAGCTGTACATAGATTATATATAAATATAGAATGTTGTGGAGTTCCAAAAGAAATTGTCTGCCCAGTGTAAAATCCAGCCCCTGGTGTAAAATACTACCAAGCTTGCACATCATATTGCTAGTCCAGTTTACTAAAGAGAAAAATCTATATCACCCTATCTATGCATATCTGTATCCATCTATTTGTTCTTTTTTCTGACCCAATAATTTTAGAATCCACAGGCTAATTCCAACCATAATTGATAGAGGCCTCAGAAATACTAATTTCCTATAACGTTAATGAAAAGAGAGGCTTGGATATATGTGTCATTTTAGTGAACTCTTTAAGGCAAAACCTGTAGTGGGAGTTCAGCTCTTTAAATGCCTTAATCAGGGAAAAAAAGTCAAATCAGAACTTACACCTTCTTAGAGATGGTGTGGAAACATACATTTCATTGACCCATGAAAAAACCAACTCATTATTTCATCCGCCAAGTTCATGAATTTTGCTGCTCAAGAAACTGAGTGCTATGAAGTTCATCTGCAGTGTTGTGAAATTAATTACAGAANTTTTTTTTTTTTTTTGGTGAGGGGAAACATTTTTGAGAGGAAGAAAAAATTTGATCTTACACTTTTGATTCAGTGTATCTCAGAATTTAGATATGAAGATAAATCTTAATGTCTGAATATTTTCAGACCTACGTAACTGCAAGTAAGCCTCTCTGCTGGAGCTATGCAGCACACTTGGGATTTGAGGAAAGGACAAGGTCAAAAACAAGGACTGTTTGTGGGGGGCCTCTACTATACAGCCTGAAGCACCACGGAACTACTTACCTCCAAAGAGGGCTGCAAAGTGCATCTATTTACATGATAACAGTGGGGCTGCAGTTTGGGAATATCCTGGGAAATATGCAAGGGAGTGAGAATGAGCAAGAGCTTAATCTCAAAGGTGCTCCTATGCTGAATAAAATTAAGTACAAAATGATGGATCGAGGTCTCCAGTATCATCTGTGACGAAGATGATTTTACACATCATAAAACTGTAAGATGTTAAGTGCAGGGTTTAATTTATTACTGTGAAACTGTATTTATAGTACTTTAAACAATATTCATCGTTTATTACAATATATGTCTTTTTGTGTTTGCAGAGGAAGTACCTATACACTTCTATTTCAGTGCTCATCATATTCTACCCATAACTAATAAAAAAAATCATACCTAGTAAGAATAATAATTAAAAACAGAACTCATTGCCAGTATGAGTCACAGTTTATTTAAATGACTTAGTTTCTAAGGAGAAAATCTTTGCTTGGAGATGTGCCTGAGTGCTGCTGAAATCAGATAACGTGTTTTTGATTTCCTTCTGGTGATCTTGTTTCAGTATGTCCAAATCTTTTCTATGTTTCATTTTGGGGTCTTCTACCACTAGCCTCTCATTGGTCTTAAGTATGTCTGAATTCTCACATTTTAATACTTGTTTATTATCATTGATGAAAGCATGCAGTTTTCAGGTCTTTTACTGACTGCAAAGGTGGCTAACAGCGCAGCTCTGGGCTTCTGCTTACTGGTCTGACTTCAACACTTCAGTTGCACTGAGGCTGAACCACCCTAACAGTGAGGAAAAATAAAGTTATTTGAAGAAGAAGCACTTGTCCTCCAACCTTCAGGAAGTGGAGTGTTTATTTTATAAGATGCTATTGGTATTTTGTCAATGACTAGCTTGTACATCAATCTTAATGGTCAAATGTGACAATAAAGTATTATAGGAACTCATATTAAGAAAAATTATTTTGGAATCTCTGGGATTTTAAGATGAGGCTCTGATGTTATATTTCATCACATCATAGCACCCCATCAGAAACATGTAATAATGACTACCACGATCCTAATTTTTTTTTTAAATGTGGATGTAAGAAACATTATAGCAATGCCTTTAACTACAACATTTGTCTTTCTTTAACAGACAATGTATTTTGAAAAATACTGCTATTTCATTAGCACCATCAACTGAAAACTGAAAATGGCTGATATTTTTTTAAGCCTAGCCATAACATTGCTTTCTGATACCAACCCCAAAAACAAAAGACATTTATTGAAGAATCATTATTATCTTACTGACTTTTGTTTGCTCATGTTTTGTTACACACTGGAGAAACTTTTTCATTAACTCAGTGCAAAGAGCCCATGTTTTGTTTACTGATTGAAACAGAGATGTCAAATACAGCAGATTAACAACTTAATTTTCACAAAAGATATTCAGTTTACCTTTTCTTCTTCTTTTTCTTTTTTTCTTAACGTATTTCATTTGTTTCTGAAATGCTTCATTTGTTTCTGAAATGCTTCAAGAAATGCCAAAATGCCCATGGAAGATTTCTGTCCTTGAAATTAAGAGCATAGCCATGGGGGTGACCGATGGCACTCAGCACAAAATAAGAACGAGAGTAAAAATGGGGGCAGAATCCTTGAAATGGATCCTCAGGGATAGAATTAAACTCTCCTTCAGGGGGAGTCCCTTCATTTTGGGATTTGTCCTCTCTTCCTGTAAAAAAAACTTTGTATGCTCTGATCCTAATCCTTACAGAAGGTTTCTGTGTCAGAGGCGCAATTCCCACAATTCAAGAGAATGGAAATGGAAATGATTACTTCAAGCAGATTACTAGTTACACTTACTTGGCAACAGTAAGAATATTAATTTTAAATAATTGGTTACAAAAATTTGGCATGTGCAAAGAACAAGCCACAATTAGCTTTCAAATAAGAAACAACTATATAGCATAAGACAAGGTTACTGTTGTTACTGTAACAGTAAAAAGCTGTTATTTTTATGCACTCACTAATTTAACTATTCCTTTACCCAAATTATTCATCCTTCAAAAGCAAAATAAGAGCTGCAGGTTAATGTTCCGGATCACCTATGGGTTAATTTCAGAGCAGCCTGTATCAGGTACCTAGGACCATTTGAGCTCTTTGGTTCTACCTCCTGTTATTTGAAGGATTTCTCCTTACATAATTTCCATTAATGCTTCTTTCTCAAATGCTTACTGCATAGAGCTACACCATCTATCCCCTGTAAAGATTATCCTCCAGCCTAGCAGCTTTACCATTTGAGGCCTTTTAGACCTCATCACTGACATGTGAATAATTCTTCTCTTCATGAACAGAAGCTCTAAATTCCTTCAAGGTAGCTGGAGGGCACTGATGAAACTCTCTGGTTTGCAATTCTTTCTGTTGATCTTGTTTCAAAAGCTTGAAATGAAAGTCACCTTCAAGTAACTCTCCAAAGAGTGCAAAGGAAAAGAAAAAAGTTTCTTTCTCATTCTTTAAATATGCACTGCCTGGTAGACAGCAACAGAATTACTCTGGCCGCACCGACAATCTTCAGAGAGACATTATATCCCTCGAGTGCTTTTCTCTAGACTATGTAGGACATTATTTAAAAGACTCCTTTAAGGATATACTCTTCAGAAATCCTTTTATATATACAGCTCGAGTAGTTAGGGGCATATATTCTACACCACTGCAGAAATGAATCGAAAGTTACCCATGTGCCAAATCCCTCAATCTCTCTGCAAAGAGAATGTGTTGAGCATTATCATCTAGAAACTTCAAATGATTCACCGGCCATACAAATGTACTGGACAGTGAACCCCAATCTTGTCTCCAATGTAAAAGGTAAGTAAGTCCACCACTTGTTCTGTATGGACGTGGGAAGACTGCTACTACTGCAATGCAACACATGCTCCGAGTCTGTGGCTACACCAACAAGACGCAGTCCACCTTGTACATAGACAGACAAGACTCCAAGTCAGCTTGCCCCTCTGGTGCCCTGACAGCATATTACAGCTCCAGGCTTCCACCAGCCCAGGCACTGTCAGTATCTGCTGTCACTGCCCTCACCCTGCAGCGCAAAGGTGGCTGCCATAGCCATAGCAGAGTCTCACAGAGTATGTATGGCACTCTTCGGTGTTCCCTTCGGAGTTAACAACCCATTGGTTTCAGCTACAGAGAGTGGGTTTAAAAAAATGACATTTATTCTCAGAGACTTCTATATGTTTTTAATAGCTCTTGGGTGAGTTTAAGGTTTATCTTTTCCAATTATTTTGAAATAAGGCTGAAGTTACGCAGCTTTTCTCTGGTCACGCCTGTGGGGCTACACAGGCCATACTTCTCTGTGACACATAACTGAACAGTTAGTTCAAATGCTTTATTATGGCTGGAGAGAGGAATGTGATACTACTGCTTTTGCAAAACTCCCGGCATCTACAATTAGTACTTTAGAAAGGAGAGATCCTGACATCACTTTTAGAACGCCTCTAATACTGGCATTAATAACAGACTTTCTGGATAATACTGCAAAGTGAGAATTTAAGGCAAACCTTTTGAGCTGTTTCTCCCTATCCTGAAGCTGTGCAGCTTCTTGCTTGTGTGACTCCAACTCAGCACTGAGTAGTTCCATTGTGTCCTTCAAAAGTAAATTCTCCTTCTTGAGCTCGGAAATTTCAGTCTGACATTTTTCCAGTTCATCATGAAGAGATCTGATCTGGCTCTCGCTACTTCCTTCCTAAGAAAAAGGTCAAATTTAGTTATTCATAGTTTCTTATTATTTAATCTTAAGAACTCACTGTACTTGTGTGCATTGATTTTGTGGGAACTGATTTTTCAATTCTATGTGAAATTCTACATGCAAGACAAAAATCTGTAATCATAATTTCCTGAACATACTTTATATTCTCCATAAAAATTATTTTTTTTGTAATATTCATTCATTTACTTGTGCTGTAGATTACAATTTTTAAATGGAAAAAAAAGCCTGCCCATAGGGAAAAGCTGATAAATGATGCTAATATTTTTAAGTGTGACATAAGGGAAGGAAACCCACTGCATTTTCTGTAAGAGACTGTACCCTTTTATTATGTCTAGAGAGAGAAAGGTGATACTACTGCTTTCAGAGAACACAACAAGATAATGAACTAGGAATTGGATTCTTGCCTGTTGCTTCTTCTGTGTCCTCACACTTCTCAGCTCCATTTGGAGCTCTTCTATTTGTTTTTTGAGATTAGTGCATGACATCTGTTGCTCGGAAAGCTCCATCCTTAGAGATCCTAGTAAAAACCAGACAGACAATCATTAGGGCAGTCAGAGGCCGGATGGATTGGGGGTAGATATAAACAACACAGATGAAAACATTAATACATTACATTTTGCTTTGTCTCTCAACTCCTTTGCCATTAAATATAATAAACAGGCACAGAAAGAAAAAGGAACGTGCATTCTCTCTAGTAAAAGCTAAACCTCCTATCACTAGACAACTCAACTGAGCAATAGTAAGAAGATACAGAGCTACAACAGCAACAACTCAACCTCAGAGTCAGAGAGGTAAATTCTGTGTCAGTTGTTTTGCAGACTGAATGACTATAATTGCTTCTTCTAACCTTGCACTTTACTGGAGCAGCCCTGAGCTTCCCTCTTAAGTCCAATGGTGTTTTATAAAAGGCCATAACTCACACTGAGAACTCGTTTGTGTTAGAGAAATGCAACACTTTAATAAGCAGATCCGTCATATACTGCTACTGTTGTGTAGATTGGGTACAAGTTTCAGAATGGATCAAGTAGAAGGAGAAAGAAGTTTGTTTCTCTCATTCCTACAATTTTTCTTGAAGAAGCAGAACAGAATTTATCTATTGAACATACCAACTTTAGAGAGCAATAAATCTTTCTAGTAAATCCGAATTACTGAATAAAAAGCAAGAACAGAATCCAGTTTATAAAGTACTTTTGAATTATTCTTTCTTTATTTAATTTAGCTCATTTATAAATGAGCTTTAATAATCTGAGTTCAAGCCTGGAGATATTACAGGTTCTCATATCGCAGTGTTCTGTTTAGATCTGAACTATTTAGGGAACTTTCTAAACTGACTAAACAGTACGCATGGAGCCACAGATCTCCACTGCTGAACTCAACAGAACAGACTTGAACCACATATAATAATTCCTCATATATACTAACTACAATATTCCAATACAGTAACAGATGTGAACTTGTATGTTGTACACCAGCTGCTGACAGCTAAGAGCAAGGTTAACAAACAATGTAAGTGTGTATTGCTGAAATTGCAGGGTATGAGAAAGGAGATTCACAAAGACCTGAGTTCCCAGAAGATGACAAAGAGGATGAATGGGATGAAAGTCAGCGCTTCTCAGCGTATCATCAAGCAGTAGGAGCTGCGTATGACATGAGACATTATACCTAGCAACAGAGTTTGCTGCTTCTGTATCTGCTCGAGTTCATCGTGTAATTCTTTCTTTGCTCTCTCTTCCAAGGTTTGCATTTCCAGCCTGTGAGACTGATGTTGGATCTTGAAAGTCTCATTAAATTCCTTTTTCAAACGCTCTTCCACCTCCTGTAAGCAAAGCATCCCCCCCCAGAAAACAAAGTAGTTGGAGCCTATTTATCACCTTGTTGTTTTACTTGTAATGCCTGGATGAATCTGGTCTTTCATTGCAGAACTTTTATTATTTTCACCATCATTTTACATGACACTTCATCAACACAAGAATACAAGTGACCTGAAGTTAAAAAATAAAACTTAATAGGGACAAGAGAAAATATTGAGGTATCTTCCATTAGATTTGTTGTACTTCGTGAAATAATAACACTGTATTTGGCATTAGAAAGATGTTTTATTATTTAACATACCCAATTCCCCAGATTTGACCTGTATGCCTTTACTTATCACACTGTATCAGAAAAAGGTTTCTATCTTTCCTTTAATTTTTCTTGGACAGAACTTCCACTGTTGTTAGAAGTGCTCCTGATACACTGCTGATACACCATAAATGATGGAGCAGTTGCTCTGTAGTGGCCCTGAAAACAAACTCCTATCACCAGTTTCGTTTTTACCAGCTACTGCCTTCAGCTTGCTTTGTTAAAGCTGGGATTTTATTCTGAATATATAAACAGGATATTAAATTCTTCTTAGGGTGGTTTTACCACATATGTTTTAAAAGGAGGTTTTCCCTAATGGGTGCAATATCAACAGGGACATCTGAACTCCATCCCACAATCACAAGCAGATTTTTTTAAGCTCTTTTTTCTTCTTAAACAGCTACTTTGTTTAGTACCTCAATATATTGCATTAACGTTTAGTCACTGAAATAAATCCATTTGAAACTTATTTAAAAGCTTAGGTTATCTACTTACAGAATTGATTTCTTGAAAGTATCTAAGCCAATACACATGATTATACGTGCATACTATACTTCTTTTAAAGTACTTATGTATAAATGAATAATGGATAAAAAAGAATAAAAAAAAAAGTCCTGTTAATAATGTTCTTAGGAATTCCCTTGTATTTTTGAAACTAGAGCAGAGCTAGAAGAGCTTGTATTCATCTCAGCCGAACTGTATAGGGTAGGATACATTATTTTATGAAAATATTTCATTTTCACTGTGATCTCAGTTCAAATGTGAAAATAAAAACAAGAACCCCCTGAAGATGTTGAGGTTTCAAAATCACACAATAATTCATCATGTGCAACAACGGCAACACATCTTTAAGATAAAAGGTAATAACTAAGTTGATAATCAGCTCTAGTTTAGCCCACACATTTTTTTTTTTTTTAGCTAGTATCTTATAAACTGACCTTGAGTTCCTGTTTTTTGCTTTTCTCCAACATTTTTAAGACTTTTTGATGTGATGCCTCCAGCTGCAGTTTAGCATTCTGGTTTTCTTTAATGGTGTTTTGAAGATCCTGCAAAAGCTTCTCTTTTTCTTTGTTGGACTGTAGATTGTGTTTCTTCAGTGACTCCTTGAAATTATTTGCTTGTTGCTCTAATATTTGCTTCAGCTGAGCCACCTTCCAGAAAAGTAAGTCAGCAGGACAGGATTAACGGCTACACTCACAATGGAGAGGAACTAGGTAAATTTGAGTATATTTTATGACTTGTGTTGCTCTATGAAAAATAGCACGATGCTTGTTTCATGCAATGAGCCCTTTGTTTCAGTGAAGAATGGAATTAAGTGATTTTTTCTGGATAGCTAACAAAGTAACTCAGAATGGTTTTAGCCAACTGAAAAATATTAATAGATTAATTTTAAAAGCTGCAATTTTTCATGGTGCGATTTTTAAGTAGGAAGCTTTGAATTCTTGATCTGAAACATTTCCTTTAGAAATTTAACTTGATTTCTGTTTTTAAAATGACAAAAACACCTCAAATGAAACATTTATTATTAAAACATCATTTAAGCATGCTCTTGAATTTTCCTCAGCCCTTTCATTGCTTTTTGATTTGATTAATGAACAAAAGGCAAATGATTTGTGCAGCTTTAATGAGTAACTCAAAAGACCAACTTGAATAGCTCCTTCTGAGGAACATCTTGAAGCAGTAGAGGTAAGAAAAATACAGCAGTTCTTACAGTTCTTTTGGGATGCAGATACCCCTTCAGTGGGGGGTGAAACAATGACATGCCTTTTGAATATACTGTCTGTTGCCCATCAAGTACTTTTCTTAAATTATTTCTTTTCAAATCCCATCTCATATATACAGTCCATAGTTCAACTTGCACAGTAACTATGGCACAAACCTGGAAGCAGGCTTAAGACTGCTTATTGTCAGCCTTGAGACGTAACACTGCAGAGTCTATGTATAAAGCAGTAGACTAGAACTAATGGAAACATGAATTCTGCACATCACAGTTCAGTTCAGACTGTAATTTTTTTTCCTTCCTTCCTTAGCTTACCTACAAAACACAGTAGACATGTCTATAGTAGCTGTCACAAAAGTATATACCTGTCTATAAGAATAACTTGGTGGGTTTGATTTCTTTCAGTGGGGAGGGAGGAATGAGTCTGTTCTCTTTTCTATTTGGTTGCTTTTCTAAACTCTCAGCAAAAAAATTTATTTGCCATTCTTCTTAAATTTGCCATTGTGAACATCATAACCGTAAAGTTCGGAAAAACTTCCTTCTGCGTAAAAGGAGAATGCAAACCTAGTAAGGTCGATTAGCATTTTTGCTGCTGTATCTGAGCTTCCAAGTGTGTTTTCTCACTTTGCCATACCTTCTGCAAAACCTTTATGTCTCTTGCCTTTTCTTTTTGGAAGCATGTGAGAGAGAATATGTCTGTTTTCATTTTTTATATACATGTACTTTTCAACCTTAGAGAAACAGAATTCAAACTGTGAAAGGGATAAGTTTGCCTCCTTAGAATTTCATATGATTTAAATGATAAGTCATATGATGTTCATATAATTTAAATGATTCAAATGATGTTACACACATCTGCAAGTTGGGTATGGTTATAGCCTGTGACTCCTTTGTATTCTTGCCTCTACACTAATACACGCTCTTTTTCTCTTCTTCACTGTTGCCTTGGTATTTTTCCATGTATATTGCAAACAGTTTGTTAGTCAAGGAAGCACTTTAGCTTTAGCTAGCTAAATAGTTGTTTGTAAACTGCACATTCGTGGCCCTTTCTGATGCAGCACCACAAAAGCTGGATGAAGATTTACTAATTGGGCTAAGGCATCTATACTCTTCTATTTCATTCTCATAGCACCTTCCAGTATATTTTGTGTTACATAAGAGAAAAGGAGACATGCTGTGCAAAGCCGACTTCTTATTAACTTCTTGGCCACAGGCAACATTGCACTGTCCAAAGGGAGATACTAATGAGATGTGTTGTATCGCCCCAAATCCTAGGAATACTTTCTCATGATGGCTAAATGTATTCCCTCTACTTCATGGCTCAGTTCTTTCTCATGTCAGTTGAGCATGCTGACTTCTCTCTTCCAAAGGATGTGTTCTCTTCTCTTCCTCTCCTGAGGCCCTTCTCCATTCCCAGATGGATAAGCTCTCATTCAAGCACTCTCTAAGCCTGTACAGTTTCATAGGTTCCCAGCACAAAATAGTGCTCTGAAGGCTCAAAATGCTGCAAACCACAGAGCTAGGTATCAGTTCCTAGGATTTCAATACCTTTTGGGGAAAGGCTGTTCTGTACTCCCACTTTATAACCACAACCTTCAATCACATTGTACCTTGACTTGTCTTCTTTTCCAGTCTGCTTTCTGCTTGTACTATTTCTTGGCATCTGCTCCCTTCTCTCTACAATTTATAAAAGTCTTTATGTCCCCAAAATGAAGTCTGATATTAAAGAAAAAAATGAATGTAAAACTTTTTTTGAGACACACAGAGCTTAGAAAGACTTACTTCTACTTGATTATTTGCTTTTTTTTTTTTTTTTTGCTATTTTATTTTATCTACAGAGCAACTAAATAAGACCCTGAGAACATTGTAAAAAGATGTTCTATTTGGTCTGTTGGTTGTTTATCATTTTGAGTAAAATATTTGTGTCTGATATTCACAGAATATTTACAGAATATCAGATGAAGAGGATTTGTTTCTGTATAAAGAAGATTCACGTGAAGCACAAATGTTCAAGGACTTCATGTGCTGTGGAGATAACTCAAGACCTGTTACTTGAACACACACATGTATCATGAAAACTATGTAAATTCCTTACTAAGTCTGGTTTCTGTACCACTGTAACCAGCTACAAGAGAAAGAGTTACTGTTCCATTTTTGAATATGTTTATGGCTGCAGAACTGCTGTTTCTATACACAAGTCAATATATTGTGTTCCTTCCATTTAAGTTAAGTTTGTCCTTCAGTTCAAATCCACAAGACAGGTTTCTTTCTCCACTTAATTGGTGGTGGCCATTAGTGATCATCACTGATCTTGTACTTCAGTTTCCCTCAGAACTCCCTCCAACTGTTTGCTTACAAAGGGCCACACCAATATTATAGTTAATGGCGATTTCCTTTACCAGATGGGGTAATGTGCTATATTTGAACTTCAAAGTTCCTTAGCTTTATTACTGATGTTTCACGTGTTCTGAGATCTACAACAGTATCTGTAATTTACACATGACAGAAGTCTACAAGCAGAGATGAACCTCATTAAAAAACTCTCTAACAGAGCTGCAAACTTGGGCAGCTGACTTCTCCCTACTTGGTAGTTAAAACCAAGCAATCAATAAAACTTCTAGTTGAATCAATCCAAAGGAAAAGCTTTGAGTGTACATGTCAAAATGAAAATTTAAAACATGTTTCCTTCAAACCCAATTCAATGTTTTAAAAACTTAAAAATAAATTATTTCATCACTTGCAAGGAGATAGTGGCTTTATTCACAGCACACAAGGGAATAAGAGATGGCAGAGATGGTTCTGCTGTGCGTGTGTAAGAGAGAAAGCAAGCATGGAGGCACAGCAAAAACGAGAGCAAGAGAGTACATGTGCATGTGCATTTGAAGGTAACTGGGACACTTACCCAAGTGATGAAGGCCTAGGTTGACCAATGACAACTTAATACACAAGTGAAGAAGTGGCAACAGGAGACAGTAGTGTCTAATAACCCAGTGACAAGGGAACTCTTTAAATGGTGAGAAAGCTGGCAGAAGGAAAAAAGACATGAAGCCCAGGTCTCCCACACTTCATGGGAATGCTACGTTGGTAGACAAGAAGAAAACAAACATTCCTTCACCCAGTGTTATGTGAATCGAGTCTTTTATCTTGTTCTTTTTTAAGTGCCAGAAAATGAAAGGTTAGTTTTATCATCTCTCAAACAGTTTCAAACCAACTTGGTACATTTTAATTTAATCCCACCAAACTGATTTGAATTAGCAAATTTGGAAAAGCACCTAGCTTCAGCTGCCCCAAACTGTGAGTTTAATCTAGTTAATCTTCCAGTTGTTTCTTGGCTTTTTCCTTTGTGTCATCCAATTAAACTCAAAGACAACTATCTGTCTGAACAAACCAGTGAAGAATATACTGGGCAAGTATAAGGCTGTGCATGCCATCACAGTTGGCTCGCCTTTCGACTTCTGCTTTGATTATTTTAACTCACTGTGTTTCCAAGCTCTATGAATATTTGAAGCCTAGCTTATGTCTGCTCTCCCTTTCTTTTATTTGTTGTACGTAAGTGTGAAATCTCAAAGGCAAGATCTAAGTTGGAATCAGAGAGAATATTTTGACTTCCTGTATCTTTTAACTGGAAAGATCTGAGTTTCTCAATGCATTGCTAGGGGATGAATTTATATAAAAGACTTAAAGCTGCCTTTTGATGTATTATAGAAGAGTCACCACATTTGAGAGTTTGTTCAGAGAGTCAAAATAAGGCACCCAAATGCTACAGGGTTTTACTCATACTATGATGCTATTACATTAAAACAGTAAAATAGTATAAGAAGTAACAAGAAAATAATGAAAAGCTATTTTATGGTTGTCTTTAGGCTTATTTCACAGTTACTTCAGTTAAGTGCATAGTTAACTACCTTCCTAAATTTATGGCAATTCCTGACTGGAGGGACAGGTGCAAACACAATAGGCACAACTCTACTGCTGCTATAATTCTTTGGTGGTATCTCCAAGACCACCATCAAGGTTCTGGGCATTGCTGTGTTAGCATTGTTCACAGATATATCACAACAAGGTGACTCCTGCCCTTCCATTTTATGTACCTTGTAATTCCAGAATAATCTTTTTAACACATGCTGAAGAGATCCATAGTGCAAAAGCAAGGGACTGGAGGACCTTAATGAGATATCAGTTGACCCACACAGGATCTCACATCTTTCTTTCCAAGGCACCAAATAGGTGCAAATCTGGCTTATTTATCCAGAAAAAGCTCAGTAATACTACCATTTTGAAGTGCATCCCCAAGAGAGAACAAATTATCATGATTCTGTCTACTCTGCATAGTACTCTAGCTATGTAAGCCCAACCAAAAATATGCCTTATGCAATCAAGGAAGCTATTTTTAGATGTGAAGTCGTATCCAGGTTAGAACTGGATTAGTAACAGCACATTGCCTAACCTTCGAGGCGGAAGCTCTGGGCTGAGCCATTGCAAAGTTCCCAGCTGGGAATCATGCCCTCAGTGAAACATAATGTTGTATAGTAAATGGTGGTTTCTTGGCTGTGAATAGTCAAATATTTATAGTTCAAATTACTTCACTTCCCTGGCAATACTGCCAAGCAATTGGTTCAGAAAGTAACCCAGGGAGTACCAAGAACAATGCAAACTTTCTCTTCAGAGGAACCATTTCCATTTTCACCCTTTTGTGAGCACTGTTAGATTCTAAGGTATACTGAAATGTTTCTTAGCGTATCTGTTCATACCTACCATGGTGTTGTGAATATAACATATGAGATAATATACACTATGTTATATTATTTATTTTATTTCTACATTTAGTGACAATAATTTCTCAGCAACCGCTGAATGTACTGTGATATCAGAAGAAACATAGGTTTCTTTCCTATTTTTCCGGCCTGAATGTGTGACTTCAAGAAAAGTAATTTGATGTCTTGCTGCTTTACTTTTTGCATCTGCAAAACCTGAACAATAATTGCTTCACAACATAAGCCTTTCGATTTCTTTGAGACCTTCCAATGGAATGCACCACCTGCATATATACGTACAGTATTATCAGGTTGGACAGTATCCATCTTTTCCCCTCATACCTCAAAATCAGTAAAACTTTCAGGCATTACACAGGGATGCCAGCAGTTTTCAGCTTTGAATAGACTAAGATATTTTTATAGAAATATGTACATTAAGGGGAATTTGGAAAAGAATACAGATGACTGATTTCTGCATTATGTACATTAGACGGCTGCATTAGGTACAAGGAAGTCACTCTGGATAGGCCAACACAAGTTGGATTGACCTGAAATTCTCTCAATGAAGAAAACTGGAGAAAACAGTGTTATACACAATGTGTAATAAAACCTAAAACAAGGATTTAGCCAGAAATTTTAGAACATTAAGAACTACGCTTAAATTCTGTATTTCTAACGCTGAGAAATGGATAGAATGTCAGAATGTAACTGTTTGATACCAGAAAGTATAAATCTGTTTTACAAGAGAAATAAAAGGGAAAAGACTATACTGCATTCAGAACTAACACAGCTACTACAGCTCGAGTGGGAGAAAAAGCAGGTGTTACATAGTAAGTGACCACAACCCATGCCTTGATTGCTGAAATATACCACACCAAGCAGTACTAATGGCAAGGGAAAGTGAAAAAAGGTAGGAGACAGGGGACATCTTCTTTAGGCCCCCGATGAACCTCTCTGTCCTTTCTCTGTCTTTGAACGCTGAGAGTTTATTATGACCACTCAAGAGTCTACAAATGCCAGCTGAGAAAGATCTAGGGTTTCATCTTTTGCAGACCTGCAGCCATGCAAGCACCTACTGAACTTGCTGGAAGTTAAACTGGCTAGAAGCAGTGAAGATACAAAGTGATGGAAATTACAGACAGAACAAGTGTGGCTATCTCTAATTCACTAGTACAACAGTGTCAGCTACCTAATTCCTGTAGCTGTCCATTACTCTTTCTTGAACTAGACTGAAGAAATTTTTAATATCTGGGAATATCCTGATTCTGTTTGGTAGAATTTTGGCTCCTCAAAACCTGGATTGGCAGGAAAACAAAAGCAACAAAAAAATGGATGACAAGTTCTCATGATGAAAATCTTCCAAAATGGACGATCACAAATCATTGCATTGCTGAAAAAGGTAACAAATGTAATGATATATTTGGGACAGAAAAATAAATGCAGCACTGAGCATCAACAGAACTTTTCACTATGGTACTGATTTCAGTTCCCTTAAAGCAGTTACTTTAGAGCTTATCCATGAGATAAAAGTAAAATGTTCACAGGCAAAACCTTCACATGAGAACGCTGAAGAAAAGGAAATATCCTGAACATAAGATTTTAAAGCAGATAACATTTGCTTAAGAGAAGTGGACAACAGTCCAGGGGAACACCTGAGGCAGAAAATGTGTATTCACAGTTGTGAGGAATTTTAAAGGTGCACTCTTTACCTGGTTAAGTAATTGCCTTGCAGAGGTTCTCTGTTTTGGCAGAAAATTATCTATCCAACCTGCAGGCATGGCTTTTCAAATCATGACCCTTTATTGGATTAATATTTTGGTAGATATGCTAGTCTGGAAAATTTGCATCACTTGGCCTTCAACTAACTATACATACAGATGTTACAGGTGGATAGTCTAATACTAAAACATCTCAGGTATATATTTCCAGATTAATCCATGTTAGCAGATTTGCATTGTGACTTAGATGTAATTGGAGCAAGGAACACTGTATAAGCCATGTCATACTCAGAGATACTTTGGGGTCACATTCCTTTCTGTATTTCACTCTTGATCTTGAGAACATGGAGACATGTTCATCAAGCAGGCAGAACAGAAACGATGATCTATTCAACCTTTTCTCCATTAAATTCTCTTGCTCAAGGAAGCAAACAAGAAAGCCCTTTTACATGTCTATACAAAAAAAAAAAAAAAAAAAAAAAAAAAAAAAAAATCAGAAAGTAAGGAAGAATCTAAACACATTTAGCCCTGTATGGGGTTTCACTTTGGGTTTTCATTTTCAGATGAAAGGAAAAATGAAGTGCTGTTTTATTACTGAGTTACATTTATGCCCAGCTTACCTCAAGTGAAGAGTTTTGAAGTTTCCCAGTTAGGGCTTCTTTCTCTTTCTCTAGCTGCTTTATTTCACTCTCAGATTTTCTTTTGAATTCCTCTAGCTGTGTCTGGAGCTCCTAAGTGGAAAAAAAAAAAAAAGAAAAAGGGAAGAAGAAAAGAAGAGAGCATGCAATAGCTGGGACAAAACATGCAGCATGAAAAGAATTTACTTAAGATTTCCTTAATACCTCTCTGTGACTCTCTAAGAAGAGATGGTTATAAGTAATAATATTTATTGCCTATAAGTAATAAATGCCTACTATTATGCCTTTTTACTAAAATATGAAATGATCAACATTTAAATTTGATCTGACTCAAGGGACATACATATGCACTTACATATTTGTAATTAGTGGTCATGTCATTGATAACACCTGCACTCCGAATCCATTTACTAACACTTTGTAGAATTAGCTCCTCTGCCTCAACAATGCAAAATTTTAATTAAATCTATGTATTTGAGTATTTCACAGCAGAGATCCATGGAAATTTAAGCCAGCAATTGGAATACACCTACAATACATTTTTCTTCAGGAGGGAACTTACATTAATCACTCTAACAGTCACACACAAAGCACGCGATCGTAAGTGTTGCTAAGAAGGCAGTTTGTCACATCAAGGATGAATCCACCTTCCTGCCTCTGGAGCTTTTCACAGAAATGTCAGCTCGACTTTTTTCTTTCCTTTTTTTTTTTTTTCCAGTAAGACCACAGCAAGAAAATCCTTGCATTTTATGATAATTCAAAGTGCCTCCAGTGAGGATAATTCAAATGATGTCACTGTGACCAATAAGATTAAAGACAACTGAATTAGAGCATCTATAAATAGAACATGTCTACCTTCTACATTTTTTTTCAGCTTGCATGAAGTTTTAGACTAACTTGATTTCCTTTATATGCTTCATTACAAGATCTTCCAACCCATTTAACAGCTATTCCTTCAGACAAATCTTTTCCTTATGGAACTGATAGTTGCCTTTACAATGCAAGTTCTTAGTGTCTTTTACTCATACTCTCTTTCTAGTTAGCTACAGCTTCCACAGTCTATAAAACACACTAGCTATATAATTTGACAAAACCAAGGTAGAATTCTGTGGTGTCAGTCATCTATTTTGCAGGGAATATGCTATTTCAGTGGGTATACTCTACTGAAAAATACTGGCTTTATTTTAGTAAACAATGTGGAAATTTAACGATTCAAGGTTGTATGCCTCATCTGCAGTCTAGGGCTGTTTTTTTTTTTTTTTTTTTGTAATTTTGGTTTGGTTTTGGGTGTGTGACTCACTTCAAAGTGTGGAGGCTTACTCAAGGACAACCTTAATTCTTTCAAAGTACAAAGGAATTGTGGTTGTTGTTGTTGTTGTTATGTCTCCATTAGCATGTCTAATTTTCCAGAGTGTTAGTAAAACAGGAAAAATTTAAAAAAATATATAGAAAAGATTTGGGGCTGGACAATTGATTAAAGGGAGACATTGTACAGAGGGAACTCTCAGGATACATACAGTCCTGATTGTAGTGAGTCTATTCCTGGTATTATTTCTGCTTAGCTTTTCAGAAGAAAAGAACAGTTCTCTATTAAAAAAAATAATTTTAAACGTCTGTATTTCAGTTTGACCTCAGCAGAGAAAGTCTGACGTGGATCTTGTTTTCTTCCAGTTTTTGGTTACTGAAGAAATTGAATGCTCTAACCTGGTCTAGCTCAATTTTACTTTAAGGATATCAGTAGTTTCTTTGCTGTCATTGAGCAACTCACGTACTTGAAGTTATGAACATGAGTCAGTGTTCCACTGGATGAGGCCAGAGGGCTAGGAATCTTACAGGCTTGACTTGTATAGAATAACCTAAAGGCCATTAATTTGAAAGAAAAATGACACTGATTTCAGTACTTTTTGGCATGCTGTGCCTTTGAATGTTTAAGAGCAAACCACCTGTTTAAGCTCTTGCACATCTTCAGAGCCTCTCGTGTTTTGGTTTTGTTTGGTAGAAGTCATTTGCTGCAGTTGTATTATTTGATGCTTCAGTTCATCTACTTCATTAACAGCTTTGCTCTGGGAATTCAGTACAGCTTCCGTATCTTCTGTGGCAGCAACATTTACATTTCAAATAGCATAACTAACTTGTGGAATTTCCAATGTGAGTGACTACTAACAAGGGAAATAATTCGGAATGACATTAATGAGCATCTCACCTGCTTTTTGCAGGATTTCCTTCTCCTGAAGCATATTTCTCTCTGACTACACTTAGATCTTTCTCCACGTTTTTCAATATACTTTTTGATCCCAGAATTTCTTGCTGTGTTCCCTTAAGCTACATTTCCAAATTCTAAAATATGCATTGTGCTTCTATGTTTATTACATATGTTCCTTTTTTGTTATCTGAAATAAATTATCATTTTCTCTCTTGGTGCAGTTCCATGATATGAATCTTTCACCTACAGAGCATATTTAAAATAATTTTTTGCTCTTCCATATGCTTAAACTGACTCTGTTGCCAGAATATTTGTAATGTGGAGTCATTCCCTCAGACGCAGTAGGCATCATTGTATGGTGAACATTCATCAAGAGTTACCATTTAAAAGATGTCTGAAATTATCCTAAATTTGGAAGAGGACATACTTCCTTTAATTTCTTGACAACTTATGCTAAAATTTAATGAATATTTTTTTCCATTTGCTGAAGTATAATAGTTTGTAACACAATTCATAATACAGATGCCTAAAAACAGAAAAATCATCTCCTACAGACTTTGCTGAGAATTGTCTGTCCATAACTAAAGGCAAAATTTGGAGCATAACTAATGTTCCATTTCTGGAGGTTCTAGTCTCAGTTTCCAAATGTCTAACACAATACTGCAATATTGACTCAGACAAAATTTCCATTTGTTCCTATATGAATGCTACTTGAGTAGAACCTCATGGGTTAAACCTAACTTGCACTTGACACTCTCTGTAGTTGAAAACTTAAAGGTAAGCATGTTTCTTTTACCTCTGTCATATGTCAAAATTATTCCCAAACTAGACTGAACAGATCAGGCTTAATGACTTGTCATCCTTTATATTCTCTCTTCCACAGTAATAATAGTAAACATGCACTAACACGATGCCTTTCATCTAAAGGTCTCAAACCACTTGGCATACACTAAGGAGAAAACAGAAAATTCACTTTGCTTAAATATCAGTCCATGTAACTTTCATGCATTTTGACAGCTTTTTTTGATACTATTTATTTATGATCAGAGGTATTACTGATCAAAGAAATGCTTCTGCTTCCAAGTCTGCCATTGTCCATAGGATTCTGAAAAAATGTAATATTTAACAGTGGCATCAGAAATAGCCAATTTAGAAAGGAGAAACTTCTACTTTTTATTTAAACTGGACAGAAATAGAAAATAACATTGTCTAACTGTTCTCCTTCCAGATTTAACCAAGTCCGAGACTCTCTCTTTAAAGATTCGAGGCAATACGCTAAGCTGGTGTGTAAATCAGCCTCACTGCATAGACTTAGAGGATCTGAAATGTACAAGAGTTGAGCAGACATCTATCAGAAAAGATTTCAGTTTTATCTAGCTGATACTGAATTTAGAAATTAAATTGCTAAAGACACCACCTTCTTATTTCCAGTTCCTATCATGTTTTAAATTTTTTATTCCTAAACCACTGCATTTTTGAGACAATAAAGCAGAACAGTAAATCACATGCATAAATTTTCATGCCTCCATTCTTCATTTCTCCTGAATGTTATCTAAAGAAACCACAAGAAATCAGGATCTTACTTGTCTCTCTTCCCCTCTATCACTTCTAACTTCTATAGAGCCAGGACACTTTCCTTACTGAAACAGATATTATGGATTTCCCCGAGTCAATTGAAAAAATGGCTTATCTGCATCTCTGCCATTCATTATAATGTCTCCACTTTTCTGCAGAAAGTAGTTGTTCTGCTACTGATCTACACACTGAAAGAATGGACCTTCAATGATGTTGGGGAAGGTGAATTTGATTCATCCTCTACTCTTGTGAAACTCACACAGGCAGTGACTGTATTAAAGGCTGAACTCCCTCGGAGAGCAATCTCAAAGAAGAGGCCCGCAGCTGTGCACCATTACCACAGTGATGGTGTCTGGCAGGCTGTGAAGGCAGATGGTGAAAAGGGTCACAGCTGTTTTGGAGGAAATGCAGCTGACTGGGGTGATCCTGCTTTCTACAGGATTCTGGGGTTCTCTGAGACTCTAAAGGAGATAAATCTTCTTTCTCATTAGTAAACAATTTTTGTTATTCTGAAATGCTCCAAATCTAGACCTTCATAAGATTTTTTCTTATCTAATATGCTAGATTGCTGTCACAGGGCTGGGGACAGGTCTGGTAGGTAAGTTTATGTGGTGGGAGAGACCAACAGTATTAGAAATAAGTGGAACCGTTGAGCACAAAGCCTAGCTGGGTGCTTTGGCTTCACTGCAGTTCATCAGTGTCTCTCCCACACCCCGACCTTATGTACCAAATGCAGCCAGCCTCTGCAACTGCATCTGGCACAAGGTGCAATTAAGCAGAAAGGGGCTGCAGGTTGTGCTGCAAATGGATGAGATACACCAGCTAGGGTAGACAGGCGAAGTGTGAGGTAAGAAGTAACTGTGAAAGTCTCACCCCATGAAACCTCACAGGTGTAAATGACACTTCATTAAATGTCACTTGGTACGAGCCATTGTTTTGAGCCTCATACAATACAAAGCACTTGATTCCTAACCTGCCAGCTCACTGCGTGGTCTCTTACCTGACCATGTTCATATCAATGCACTGAGCCCTCGACAGCCACAATGCTAAAGGAGAATGTACTCTGTAAATACTCATCGCTAGCATTAGTGCCTGCTTGCTGTTCTCCACGTTTCTGGACAGGAAAGTTAACAGCTCTGTTCAGTCAACAAACAAATTTTACCTCACTTCTTCCTCAGGGAAGTGTAGTGTTCAAAGGCTTCTAATCAGTTACGTATCATCTTAACTCTTTCTTTAAAACTCTCAGCACCATAACCCTCCCATTTCTCTTCCAAGCCTCTAACACTGCTTTGGTACTTACAAAGCATTTGACTCAAAATGATGTTTAAAAGAACTCTCCTCACCCAAATTTAAAAAAAAAATGTAATTTGCACTTTCATAGGCAGAGACATCACAGTCTCACACTCTACCTGTATTCTCTCTTTCAGCTTCTGGGAATGCTTCTTCCTCTCATTTATCTTCTGGCTTTTCTCCTCTAGGTCTGCCTCCAGCTTCTTTACCTGCTGCAGCAAAAAACCTTCCTCAGCCTCTGAGCTCTTCCTTCTCTCCATTTCTCTTTGGTGACAATTCTTTGTTTCTGTCATGGATTGCTGCATAGGCTTTTTCAAAGTCTCTTTTTCTCTCTCATAGGAGGCTTGCAGTTGGCTTGTTTTCTGAGTATATTCTTTAATTGCTTTCTGGTTGTCACTCTTCAAGTTTTCCATGTCATTTACTAGGGCTTGTCCTTCCACATTGTATTTTTCATCTAAAAACTCTTTTTTATCTAAATTTTCTCTCCTAGATGCTTTGCATTCATTCATCAGTCCATTGGACTCCTGATTTAAATGTAGAAGTTTGTTTTCAGAGTCTGCATTGGTATCTACTGTGTCTGTGGAAAGGACCATCTGTGCCTGTTTTACTTCCATTCTCAGTTCCCTCTCTTCCACCTGCTGCTTGCACAATGTTAACTCTGCCAAGGCTTCTTCCTTTAGTCTCTTGTGTTGTTCTACTGCAATTTCAAGGGCTTGAATATGTTTTCTCAGCAATTGTTCTTCTTCAGCTTTGCTTTTATACTGGAGAATTGTTTCCCTTGTCTCAGCAAGAATGTGCTGAATTTCTTCTTCATGAGCATCTCTCAGAGCTTGTATACTAGCCTCATGTTCATCATTCTTAGTGTTCAGGGCATATATCACCTATAGATGAAGAAAAAGAATAGGAGATTAAAGTATCTGGTAAACAGTAGCATTATGAATTCAGTTGCTATATTTATCAAAAGAATTATCACTACAGATAAATATTTTGTTGTCTTTTTTTCCCCCGCTAGCAACAGAAAGGATAATTACAAACTGCAAATCTTTATAGAGAAAGAAGACAATACTGTGAGAATTTTTTTTTTCAGATTTTTTTAGAGATTTCCTAATCCAGTTAGCATCCAGTTCATAAGCATCCAGTTCACGTGGACCAAAATCACTCTGTGATGTGAATGAAAGAAAATTTTGTAAGAAGGATTAAATTCTGCATTCCTGATTTGAACTAAAACACCACTGAAGATGCACTCCAGAAGCACTATGCCTGGCAAATTAGCTTGATTAGCATTTCAAGATAGTTGTTACACAACTGCAAGCATCTTTTGGTTTGAATCTCAGAAGTGTTCAGGTAATGTTTTTTATCTTACTTCAGTAACAGCTATAAATCTCAGAAATCATGCTTTACCAGATACAAGCAGAGCCTCTGATGACAATAAGCGTTTTTTTAAACAATTGATTTAAACCTTTTGATGCTTTACTTTCTTCTGCAAAATGCAGAATAACACTTCTCATGACTGTAAGACAAATTATTACCCTAAGGAGGCTTTGTCCTATACCCATGGCATACACCAAATTCCTCTCAGAAGCGCTTTTATTTTAAAAGAAAATGCTATTAAAAGCCCACAGTAGTCTGGAATGAAGAGTTCATAGTCAAAACTGGTTACAGTTACAAAGCAGTTATATATAATTGCAAAACATACAAGTCGACTTCCAAAGATGCATGGGGCCTAATCCAGTTTCTAGTAAGGTCAGTGGGTATTTGCTCCTGCGGAAGCAGGATCAGTTTTTAAGTGGAAACTGATTTCTGTATAAAATACTTCTTCATTTTTGTCATGTTATGATACACGTCGAAACCATTCATACGGTCCAGTCTGATAAGTGTTCAGCAGAATGATTTGTGTCCCTATGATGTTTTAGGCTATCTCTAAATGTATGTAACGGGCTGATTCATTCATATGACTAGATACAAGAAAGGACCAAGCAGCAGTGCAGGGCAGAGTCTGCAGATGCTGCAAAGCTGGGCAGAGTGGCTGATACACCAGTGGGTTGTGCTGCCAGCCAGAGGGACCTCAACAGGCTGGAAAAATGGGCTGACAGGAACCTCATGCAGTTCAACAAGGGGCAGTGCAAAGTCCTGCACCTGAGGAAGAACAACCCCAGGCACCAGTGCATGATGGCAGCTGCTTGACTGGAAAGCAGTCTGGCAGAAAACGACCCGAGGGTCTTGGTGGACACCAAGCTGAACATGAGCCAGCTTTGCAGCAAAGACGGCTAGTGGTATCCCTTGCTGCATGGAGTGTTGCCAGCAGGTCGAGGGAGGTGATTCAGCACTGGTGAGGCCACACCTGGAGTGCTGTGCCCAGTTCTGGGCTCTGTACAGCAGCTGCTGAGAGAGTCCAACAGAGGGCCATGAAGATAGCGAAGGGACTGGAGCACCTCTCCTATGGGGAGAGGCTGAGAGAGCTGGAACTGTTTTGCCTAGAGAAGGGAAGGCTTAGGGGGATTTTTATTAATGTATATAAAAACCTGAAGGGAGAGTGCAAAGAAGACAGAGCCAGGCTCTTTTGAGTGGTGCCCACTGCCAGGACAAGAGGCAACAGGTACCAGCTGAAACACAGGAGGCTCCACATGAACACCAGGAAACACTTTTCCACCAGCAGGGTGACTGAGCACTGACCCAGAGAAGCTGTGCAGTCTCCATCCTTGGAGATAATCAAAAACCATCTGGACATGGCCCTGGGAACCCAGATCTAGGTGGCCCTGCTTGAGCAGAGAGGTTGGACAAGATGACCTCTAGAGATACCCTTCCAAACCCATCAGTCCTGTGATTCTGTGATTATGCCTATTAGTCTCTCAATTGGGACTTTCCCTGAGGAAGGATTGAAGATTACAGGGCCAGAATTCTAGTCTAATTAAAGAATTAGTTATGACTAATTTTATTTATGTGTTTAAGACTATGCAACAATAAGTGTCAGAAGTCTGGAGTCTGTTTTGTATAAACCCTGAAGACTTCTCCAGAATTATTGAATTTGCTTGGCCATGTCTAACCATTTTTTGTGCTATCTGTATATTGAATAACATATTGAATTTCAGTCATCCATAAATGAAAGCAAACACACAAATACATCTTGCTTTAAGTCAACTTCCTCCCTGGCAGTAATGAAATAAATATAGAAGCCTTAAAGAGTCACAAATGCAAAACATAGTCTGGATACGTCTGGATAAATATGTGACAGAAGAGAGTAACAGCATCATATTCCAGAAGACAAGCAGACAAGAAGTCACTGTTTACATTTAGATATGTGTGTTGTTTGGCCTTAGATTACATGTTGTTATTTTTGACCATTTTTCCTTTGAAACAGAAATAGTTGCAGGATATTAAGCGGACTCCTTCTCCCCATAAGCAGTAACTAAAATCGTTCCATGAACCCTTTTTTAACTCTTCAGGAGATAGACATAAAAACTACAAGGAGAATGTTAATTTTGCCTATGGCTTTGGAATGACCAGTAATAAGTTTGGGCAACTCTTCAGCTCACTAGGTCAGATACTGATGATCACATTTCTGTATTTTGTTCCATCAGCAAAACAGAGAGAAGCATTAGAACATCTGGCCTTTCTGATTCAAAGACTTGATTCTCCCTTAATGATGAATTTATCTAGTAAATCGGCACTGCCCGTCTGATATTATGTTGTGTTCAGTCTGACAGTGGAATTTGGGTTCCTCTAAAATCTGACTTCATCCTCAAGCTTCCTCAAATTCCACTGAGTGTTAGAACAAATTGGAGACATTCTACATTGATGGTTATCACCAACATCTTATGTGAGTTATCTAAAAGACTGGGAGAAACTGATCTCCCTGCTCTATCAGATATTCCTACACATCTGTTCAACAGTGGCTAGGACCAAAATGAAGAATTTTGACTTGAAAATGCATGCCTTCAAATTTAATCTTCAAGCTTGACTGCTGAAACTGATTCCTCAGTATCTTAACCTTCTTAAAAGATTTAATTTCCAGAGGCTTGCTGCTCTGTGCTTTCTGAAATTTAAGCCCCTCACACATGCCTTTCACTCCCTACTGAATATAGTCACCGTATTCCTATCTCAGATATCCTCTCTTTTAAGAGGCTAGAGTTATGTGAGATGAATCTGGGAGGGAGTTTATGTGCATTCTGCTGGAAGGAAAAATACTGAAAAATGATTTCAGCACCTGTACCTTGTAGAGCGTACATACTGCTGGCTAATGTGGTATAAACCCCTCAACAGTTGTGTTGACCAACAGCTCATCAAAAACATTTCTAAAAATAATTGTTTGGACAATACAGACAGAATTGCCTTCAATGAAAGAAGCACTACATCACTCCTTGAGTAACTCGCTTAATACCAATGGCTATCACCTCCCTACAGTTCTCCAAAGCTGTACGTGCACTGGGAGACATTGTACTGATTTTACAGCAAGTGAGTTATATGACAGCTTGGTAAAAACACTATTACACAGTATATAGCACCAGAGCATTATCAGTGCCGTGAATAAGAATACATCTAATTAGTCCTATTTTATCCTCCAAATGCTGTAAATCTAAATGGCATTTTAATTTGTTTCTGCTTTTCTTTATGCTGATGTAAAATAACAAAAAAGAAAATAACCAACTCTACCTCATCAATGAAGACAAAGCCAAAGTATTCAAACTAAAAAAGACTGTTCTGTCTTCCCAAAGTAGTGTTAACAAACACTATTTCTGTAGGAACTTGACTACCATAATGAAAAAAAAAAGATTCTTTACTAGCTGAATAAGAAGCGAGACAGTTTAGTATGGAAGATAAGGATGATAAGAAGAAGCAAAGAAAAGTAAAAGATCATAAATGTTCTTCTTTCAGTTCTAGTAGATACAAATCCTTCCTGACTGTGACAGGGCTAAAAGGGGGAAAAAAAAAACAACAAACCACAAGTAGAACGGACCCTAATGCCATGGAATAACTAATGAGAAAAGGCCCTGGAGACGAGTGTCAATTATATGTATGCCTGCTTCATGTTGCCTTACAAACCAAAACAGGTATTGGGCATGCAAATACCACGTGCATCTGCTTTGATGCACGATTTTGGAAAAGCAAGCCTTTTGCAGTTTCCTTTTTTTTTTTTTCCATTTACATTCCTTTTTTTCTTTTGATCTTGCTTAGGTGTTTATGATTCCCGTTGAATTAGTGTAATCTGTGATTTTTAGTATGTTGTTTATTCTTACTTCCAGATGATTAATTAATATGTGAAATAAAGTGAGTTCTAGCCCAGATCTTTGTAGCATCTGCCTCCCTACAATCTGTCATAAACCTTTTGCTTACAGCTCCTGATTCATGTTGCACCTTATCTGTCAAAACCATTTTCTACCTAGCTTTGATATCATTTTACAAAACTTAAATAACAAAAGCACCATAATTTTATATAAAAGCAGAATATTTTATATTAAATAAATTTATAATTTATATATTAAATAGCAGAATTTTATATAAAGCAGAATAAAAAAATCAGTCAGCATGACATTTACATGAAATTTATTTCTTTTTCTTTGTTCTCTCTACAGTGACTCAAATTCAACTTGAGTGTATTTATCAGGTTAAGCCGATTCAAATGCTGTCACAGGGAACCATTATTTTTCAGTATAAGTTAAGTTAGGTACAATCTGTGTTTATTAAAAAACACAGAACTCAATGGAAAGGCATAAAAAGATGATGCTTGTTCATTGATAAATCCACTGATGTATTTGATACACATGCATATATGGACAAGCAGACATTAAGACTAAATTGTCAGATTTCAGAATGCTTTCTGCTCACCTTTTGCAATCTCTGTCTTGGCAAAGTTCTTGCATAAGTCCTTGAGGTCTCAAATACCCCCATAAATCTTTGGCTTTTACAGCCTTGGATGAGCTCAACTATCCTTACGAAGCTGTTTCAGACAGTTAATATGCAAGAAATAGAAGACGTCTTCAAAAAAAGCTACATTTTTATATACACCCTCTGTCTGTTTGTTTTAAGGTCAGTGTAGTGTAAGTGAATTTTTAGTACAGAAGTAAAGCTCACAACGCTGTGTTAACAGAAAGAATCAAAAGGCCTTATCTCCATGCATTTCACTGACAATTTAGTTACCTGGTTTTTGTTACATATCTAAACCAGATATAAATAAAGCGGTGACAGAATTCATTTGCCAAATTGACACTCAATATTGTGTAAATGTTTAATCAAGACTCAGATTTTTAAAGATCTTTAAGGGGTCTAAAATTGCAGACACATGTTTAGTGCTTTTAAAGTTTTTTTTTTTTTTTTTTTTTTTTATGATTCTAGATACTTAACTGAAACTTTAGCATTCCAAAAGACTTTTAAAAATCTGGGTACAGATTATCATAATGCAACACAAATCAAATTTATCAAGTTCTCACTTGATTCCTGTTTTTCAAAGTATTTCCTTACTTTAAATGCAGTAGAATTTTGAAATCTTGCAGATACAAACTGTAGAATCATCAGTTTAATTACAGCCCAAAGTAAACCAGATTTTCCCAACCAAATCTATCTTTTTGTGAGACAAATATTATAATTTATTTACTGCACAAAGATTACTGCAGGCTGTCTCTGATGTAGAAGATCTGTGATAAGCACAGAAATGAGGCCTTTTCTTCCTAATCCAGACTGAAGCATTATACAAAACTGGATCAAATGCTTACTCTCTTGTACTTTGCAGATGAAATTCTGATAGAGGATTTTTTAAAGTTTAAAGGGATTTCTTTATATGTTCTACACACTTTGCTAACTAAAAAAGAGGGAAGAGGGAAGAGGGAAGGGAAGGGAAAAGCATCAAACCCCTCAGGTATCTATGAATTAATAACAGTAGTTTCTGCTGCCTCAGGCAGTAAAATTTGGGTTCTTTGCAAACTCAACAGTGCCATTACATGTAAAAGTTTCACTGACCCTCTGCTGCTACTACATAAACAGGAGGGTTGTTGCTTTTTTTCTTCCCAGTTTATGATGTATACACGTTTAAAAAAAAAGAAAAATGCAGTATTCTAGGGGCTGTGAAGATTTCAGTCCACTGGGATAACAAAATTTGTCAGATTTGCCTTGCTGTTTTCTCACCCTAATAATATGCAGTTCATATTCTTATTTGCTGTGATTAAACATATTCTCTACTCGGAATAGTAGTTTTCAGAATAGAGATCACAAACAGAGTCTCTAGAGATCTGTACTAGCAGCTATCCTACTGAATATATCCATTAAATTTTTGAAAAATAAATGAATATCAAAAGTGATAGTTGACAGTAGGAGTTGCAGAAGAACCTCATAAACACAGTGGTAAAAACACAGATAAAGTTCACTGTAAATAAATGTGATACAACTTACTTTAAAGGAGCAAATCTAAATTTTCCATACACACTGATGGAATCTGAAATGGGTATTACCACTCCAGAAAGAAGTCTTGGAGCTACTGGAAGACACTGTATGTTCTGTATACAAAGAAGTGCTAGATAATAGGACCTCTAGGCAAGAAATGCAGAACAAATGAAAAACCTCTCTATGCCACAACCATTACTCTATGCTAGGAGCGGACAAACATGCCACTGGCTTTGCAAAGTAACTATGCCTTTCTGGAACGAGGCAGATAATGCTAGGATATCTTAAATGGTCCTAGCTTTATTTAGTTCATTAAACTGAGTTCAGTCGCTAATGGTTGGTCTACTAAATTACTCTCTAGGCTCTACTGATTACATTGGCAGCTTGGGCATAGAGTGTACATGAAGAATGCTAAATTAAAGTATCCTTATCTCAAATGGAACCGCATCCATGCCATCCCTACAGTCAAAAGTATGAGAGGTAAATACCAAATGATCACTCGTCACCTTTTTCAATGTAAGAACTACAAAACAGAAGGAAGTGACAGGTAAAAATCAACAGATGATGGTATTTCATGTTGTATTCAACTACACACAGAACTCTTGTCACAGCAACCTGTAACACTAAAAGTTCACATGGATTCAAGAAGTGATCAGACAAACTTATTGAAAAAAAAATCCTGTGAGGGCTGTTCAGTATGAAGATACTTATGTGGTCTCGGGAAAACGCATGGAAATCACTGGAGGCAGGGAGAGTATCTTGTAAAAGTGCACTAGAGACATGCCATACTCCTGCCACTCTCTGGGCATCACCAGAGATGAGCTACTGCCTCAGAGGCACCCCAGCTCATTCTCATGTAAGTTGTCCTCAGCCCAGTGCTTTTTAAAAGGTTTTTTCTTTCAGTTTCTCTCCCCCCTCACAAAGCAGTACCATAAAAGTCAGAATCAGCACCCAAAAGACAGATATTGTAATACTACACCGTTACTCATGTACCCAGGTAATTTCTGCCTAAATACTTAGTAAAATGGACCTAGACTGAAAATAGCCACTACTCACATTCACATTTCAAGAAGACATTCTCATTAAGCACATACATAAGAGCTAGCCTAAATATCAATGCTTACGCTATTTTTTTAGTATGCTTTCATTTTTAAGTCTTAAAGTGTCATATTTGTATAGCAAACCATGACTCCACTGGAGGAGCAGGAAGCACTTGTCATCACCCTGACTCGACTATACACGCTGGCCACGCAGGTGGGCAGGGAGCTGCACTATGCTCCAGTACACATTCCTCGTCTGGAAAATCAGTGGATAAGAACTGCAAGGTGCACTTCCAAGAGCACCTTTCTTTACTTTTATGAAATACTAAGCTATATCAGCATATTAGTAAGAACAATATTAAGCAAAAACATGTAAAAGTACCAGCTAACAGCCCTGTTATCAAATTCTAGTATTTCTCTCCTCCTGAATGAAAAATGCAAGATATTCAACTCTAATCTCATATTTACCTTTAAAGGTAACTCTCATATAAACCTCTAACTGTCACACAACCAAATACTGTAACTTCCAAAGACAATTACAATAGAAGACTTCTCTGGTAGTAATCAGTTTTAAGTTAAAACTGTGCTTAAGTGCTTAAAGGCCACGTCATACAAAGTTCTGAACGACAGCTACATTAAAAAGGTGCAATATTACTTCAGATGAATTTTACTGAGTTCATTACCTTAAGAAAATATCCCTACTTGAGGACAGACACTGCAGTTTCCTTACAAAATAAAGACAGTGCTTCCTCAGTAATAGGGCTATGTGATGTCCTGCTGCCCCGAGCCCCGTGGAAGACAAGTGAATGTACAGCAAGTACAACGCCAAGCCTGAACCAGCACAACCGAGCCTGAGCTAATGTGTCCCACTGGGAGGCAAGAAAAATTCACTCAGTCTTGGTACTGGACTAATTCACACACTTCCTGATGGCTTTAAGCACCAGTGAGAAAAACTCGTGTGTTCCTACTAAAAAGCACAGGTTAAGTGGTCTTCAGCAGCACACAGAGACAGCCTGGTTGTGTACAGCCAGGAAAAACAAGCTGTTACAGTGAGACAGATAATGTGATTAAGATCTGACTGCAGATGTGGGAACAGAGGCAGTTCTACCTCAGTGTAACAGCTGCTTTAATAAAACAAACACTCTTTCACCTAAAGAAGATGTGACTTCAGGGAAAATGAAAACAATGCTTTAAGGATAAAAATACTTCACAGACCACATGCAGTGCTGAAGTGTTCAAAAGCCTAAATATACAACTTTAGAATATTTAAGTGAGAATATCTTAAGCTGTGTAGGCACTGACTTCTAACTTGGGTATAATCTTCTCCACTGTAAAATGTTGACATCTATATGCTGCTTGAAGAAAATGCTAGTAGAAAGGTACGGTTACAAAGTCACTGAAAAGGGTACTTTTGTACATTATCTGTGAAGAAAAGACAGAACATGAAAAAACTATAGCCTTGCAATTTTCCTTTGTGCAATTAGTGGATCACCAGATATTTGATTACCTATCGCCTGTAATGCATACATTAATAAAAAGCATTTTGTTTATAAACAAATGGTTTACATAAGGTTCCTCAAAATAGTAATATATTTGATAAATTTGATATACAGTTTCCATTATAAAGTAGCTTTTAGTTGTCGATTACTAAGGCTGTCAGATTTTCTGCAACAGTCGGTAACAAATTTGTCTGTTAAGAAGGTAATTCCAATACATAGATGTCATTCATATACCTTGAATTAATTTAAATGACAATTTCTAGCCATCTAGATAACAAGATTCTGGGTTACTTCCTAATAGAAATAGTGGTTTTAATACTGCTTTTGATTAGTTAACACGATTATATGACATCACACATGGACTTTATGATCTGGGAGTTCCCTTCCAGGTCCATAAGGAAATGGTACTGCTGACAGGTTAAGAAATCTTAGTTGCACATTTTTGTCAGCTGATAGGCAAAAATAATGCTACCTTTGAAATCCTGATAGAAAATTGTACGTAAAAATCATTAAGACAAATACATCATCACGTAAAGTACATGGGGATATTGATGCCTGACTTTCGTAGTCTTTTTAGCACATAATGTAGGCAGCTTTATAAAATTATTCTTTCTTTCTTTCTTTGCCTACATGGAAGCCAGTTTTTATATTCTTTGCCCAAAGGAGAAGTATTGTTACTCCAAAAGCGTGATGCTGTTCCATTTTGCTTCATTTCTGTAGAATACTGAATGCCTCTCTAGAGAACTGACATCAAAAAGCCTCAAGCACACAGTGGAGCTCTGGTAGCATAACAACTAATTGCACGTCAGCTGGGCCACGGTAAGCACTGGTTACTGACTACTGTTAATACATCACAGCAAATAAGGTCAATGAACTTGGCTTAAACTTAGTTAAGAAAGGCAACATATTTCAGCTAGGAACCAGGGCAGACAACAGGAGTGCTCAGATAATTACAGTTGCTCAGCTGATACGTGCTTCCAGAGTAAACACCGTTGGAATTTGATCATATTTCCACCCTAAACCTATCAGCCACTTTTTATGACAAATAAAATAGGAAAGGTTAAATGATCTGATATGCAGCTATCCCGCAAAACACTGGAGTGGTGTAAATAGTCTGTGTGCTCACACACATTCCAGACGACCTACTAATTCTTTCTAGAAACTTATACCTCCAGAGTGAAACTAAGAGAACTAAATATTAGAATCATATCATTCTGGATGGTTTCGGTTGGAAGGGACCTTAAAGATCACCTAGTCCAAGCCCCCTGCCATGGGCAGGGACACCTCCCACTAGACCAGGTTGCTCAAAGCCCCATCCAGCCTGGCCTTGAACACTTCCAGGGTTGGGGCATCCACAGCCTCTCTGGGCAACCTGTTCCAGCGCCTCACTGCCCTCATAGTAAAGAATTTCTTCCTTATATCTAATCCAAACCTACCCTCTTTTAGTTTAAAGCCACTACCCCTTGTCCTATCACTAAGTGCCCTTGTAAAAAGTGTCTCCATCTTTCTTATAAGACCCCCTTAAGTACTGAAAGGCTGCTCCCCAGAGCCTTCTCTTCTCTAGCCTAAAACCCCCCAGCTCTCTCAGACTTTCTAAGTAGAAGTGCTCCAGCGCTCTGATCACCTTTGTGGCTCTCCTCTGGACCCACTCTAACAGGTCCATGTCTTTCATGTGCCGGGGGCCCCAGACCTGGATGCAGAACTCCAGGTGGGGTCTCATGAGAGCAGAGCAGAGGGGGAGAATCACCTCCTTGACCTGCTGGCCACGCTTCTTTTGAAGCAGCCCAGGAAATGATCAGCTTTCTGGGCTGCAAGCACACATTGCCAGTTCATGTCCAATTTTTCATCCACCAGTAACCCCAAGTCCTTCTCATCAGGGGTGGAGAATATGACAGTGTATCTCATACATTTTTTGTGCAAAAGTCAGACATTCTTCCTTAAACAACTAATGAAAGTGGGTTTTGCTTATCTGACTGATTTCCCACTGAAGCTTATTAAATAATGTTCATATTTTCTACTCTGCTGACTGAGCTGAAGGGCAATAAACCTCCTGGTGACTGGTGGTGATAAGCAGACAGAGTACGTAACATTTTCAGCTGCTCCACACTGAGCCATTAAGGAACATCTGCCTATGCTGCTTCTTGTACAAAAGGAACACACTTGCTCCCACTTGACATTTCTTTCCCCTGCAGGTTTAAAAAAGGGTTCTTACTGTATTTTACCAGCAATTAACTTTTCCCTGCATTGGCACTCTGATCCTCTGTTTAGGCCCACAGGATTCAACATACACAGAATTCTCGTCAGACTGCTTGATTTTTTTTTTTTTTTTAAATAACAATGTACTTAACCAGAAATACTGCAATTTAAAATGTGTTTCTCGCAACAAAGCTCCCAAATTCCCAATATAGACACATGAACCCCTAGAGAAAATGAGTAACTATCTCTTCTCATTAAAAATATTCCTCCATTGGTCTCCAGGAATTTGTCTCTAAGAAGAAAGCAGAACTGTTTCGTGACTTAGGTAGCTCTCTGATAACCAGATAAGGTCACCATCCTACTTATTCATACTAGGCTTGGTTCCAGAAGTGCAGTCCAGGACATTAGGTTTGTCTGAGCCCCACTGGCAGAGGTTTGAAAAGCAGCCTGAATGTCATGGATACCTGTACTGTATCTAGTTCTTGCCAGCCCTGCCCAAACTGCCTTTCCAGTGAAAGCTGATCCAGCCTCCTCAGCACTCTTCTTCAAGAGTTCACTTGCATTCCTCATCCTATCTCAAATGAAAAGGACTGTCCCAATAATCTGTAAGCACATGAAAATCCTGTAATAGGCAGTGGATATTAGAAACCCATAGCCTGAGGCAGCAAGGAGCCCAATGTTTCTTATAAAAGAATTTTAACACATTTTAAACTCCATGTTATTGCTGAATGTATCGGAAATACAGAGAACTGGCATGCACAAAAGAGCATACCAAGGGTGCAGCATCTAATGGAGAAGACTAAACTTTATTACTGGTACAAAATTGTGCATTCTGTTAAAACCATGAAAATGTACCAACTTAAGTCCCTATTAATTCAAATGTTGCAGAAAGGTATCTACCAAATAAGTGTGTCATCTGTATATGTGACAACTACAGATGGGCATTCCCATCTGGAAGCAGAACTTTTTTGTTTGAATTTTTTTACTTCTTAAATCTCATGACTTTTCTTCTGAAAACCCAAAGCATGGTTCATCAGGAAATAGCTGCAAAGTAACCTGATTTTAATGTCAAAATCCAGAAGACCCAGACATCTCTCATCCAAACTCACTAATATTACCAGGTCTTTCAAATTTTGTACTTGCATCCATGGGAGTAAAAAACTTTAGTTTTTAATTTTTATTTTCTTTTTTTAAATATATTTTTAAAACAAAACCTGGTTATGTCTCATATTCATTTAGTACCATGAGCTGATGCTTTAAAAGAAGAAACTAAACTGTACAATGAACAACAAAATCCTGCCGTGTTTTCATTAGTGTACTTCAAATAGGGGAAGCCAGACGTCTAATGGTAAACAAGAGTCTGTGGTCACTCCTGCTTTGAAATGTAAAAGCCACCTTACTTTTTTGGGGGGAAATGGGAGGGTGAGGTGGGAAGTAAGAACCTGTCTGAGCTTATAAATATGCCATACTGAATACATAGTTTTTCCACATTGTATTTCTATGCATTTGCTAAATCCAAATCACCCCTCAAGTCAGTTCTGCTTATGAGTGATTCCAGTTCCATCACTCAGCAATTAAAATGATTAATTCTCACACTTTCAAACAGACACACTTTTACCTCACTTTCAGTTTATTGGATAACCATTCCACTACTGGAGGACTATAACCATTGCTATTACCATCTGACACCTGCACCTTAATTTCAAAGACTCCCAAGTGCTGAGATCCTTTACAAGGATAGACCGGTACTGGCAGGGCAGAACACAGTAGGCATGATGCAGTCTGTGCTGAACACCTTGAACATGCAACAGAACGAATGTGCTTAGTGAAATGTCAACAGTGATAAACGTCAATCTTTGAAAAGGAGGGCCAGGCATCTGAAAACACTGATAAGTGCCCTCCATATGGGCTACAAAAAGCAGTAGTTTGCTACCTGAAGCAGAATTTCTGGAGGTTTGTATTTTCACCGCCACAGCCAGAAAGGTGCAGAACACAAAAAACAGTACATGACTGAAGGTATGAAAACTTGCTATACCCTACCTCTCCAAAAGCAGAAATAGCAGGACAGTAGCATGAGAGCTGCTTTCAAGACCTCTGTGTCATGATTACTTATGGAGATTCCCAGTACCAGCACACGTCTTACCAATGTAATCGGCAGTTCATGCAGCAATAGAAGCTGTCACTTCACCCGGCTTGGTTCTGCTGTTGATGCCTCTGTGCACTGCTCCTTTGCCTTTGAGTAGGAGGCAGCCACTACTGACTACACAACAGAGAAACAGAACGCAAGGCAGCCTCTGTATCACACACCTAATTTAAACATTTTGTATTCGTTTCTCCTTCTGGCACAATGCAGAGTGGATGAATAATTAGATTATTATTTCCCCATCAATGAAGTTCTGTCATCACTGGGACAGAAAGTTGTAGTTGTATAACAACAGACAGCAGTACAGCATACTATGTTAGAAACAGGAAAGGAGAGCGCTACGAGCAGATTAAAATTAAGAGGGAATTTATTATGGTTATCCCAACTGTAATACAGACAAGAAATGAGAGTGATTTGAAATGGAGCTCTCAAAGTTCCTAGGCCAAAACAGATTATAACAAATTTTCCGTATAGCCATTTTTCAGCTAATGCAAACTCAGATTTCGCTTCTTAGATGTTTGTAGTGTACCCAGAATATAAAAAGGAAAGTGTATGATTAAAATTCTAATCCTGCCCCGGGTTTTCTGTAAGCGTGGTGTCATAGCAGAGAAAATTGGTTCTTGAAAGGCCACATTCTAAAACAGACTGATTTGCTTTTCAGAAGTACTTTTCTGAGTTTTAAGTATAAAACAACTTTATTTCAGATGACTTAAAAGTATCCAGATGGGGACTTCTATTAAAAGTGGAAATTACCTCACACACCTTTTAACAGTAGAAATTCAGCAGGAACATATCATTTGATGAAGGCCTTACTAACATTATGCCAGGATCCTTTGCACTGAGGTCAATGTTTTGCCTTTCTGCTGCTAAAATAGCTCTCAAAGATTTTTTCCCCCAACTCTTAGACTATCTTTATGAAGTAATATAATAGTTTATGAAGTTATGAAGTTATAGTTATGAAGTAATATAATAGTTTTTAGAATGGAATGAAGTATTTTTTCCCTCAAAATTTAGTTGAGATTAGAGAGACTTTAAAAAGAATCGTGTTATATAAAAAGGAAGGCACAGAAATCTCTACAGAAGATAAGTTCAGCTAGAGAGTTGAAAAGTTGAACAAGGGTTTCTTTGCACAGATCTCATCAATATGCTCTAGGTCAGATGTTGAGAAATGGATCACTCAGAAAGAGGGAGCTGGTGATTCCTCAACTCTTCTACTGTGAAGTATAATAAGCTCTCAATTAATAGAGACAGTTATTGCCTTCCTGTTAGAAAAGGGAATAGTGTGATTTTTTTTTTTTGAGTGATACTTATGGATAAATTTTACTTAATGTGCAAAGTTGATCAAAGATAGCAACTGAGTACCAGACAGAAAACAAGGAAACTCAGGAAACCTTAATCCAATTTGCAGCCATCTTTCATGTACATTTCACTCTGTTTGAGGAATCAGGAATGGTATTAATAAACAGAAAGTGCTTCTCTCTAAGAATAATAAAAAAACTGTCAGGTATTTGGAAAGTTAGCTTACAATTACCACAGAATCAACATGTACCTCAAAGAGTAATGTGTGCATTCATGGGCAAAAAGTAAGGATCAAATTGTGTATGATGCTATTATAGAAACATACAATCAAAGCACTGGTAAGTAAGCATAGGTATAGGCATAGGTATAGTATAGTAAGTATATACAGCTAGTACATGTGTAAATATAGGTAGCTCTTGTCTATGTATTCACACACATAATATACATTATCATATATGGTCATCATTAGATGAGAACAATGGCATTATAACTAGTAAGTCATTCTAACTCAAACATTTTAACGATTTCCTACTGTTTGATCTGCATTTGTAGTCAGTGTTTTTTCATTGCAAAAATGCAGTGAAGATACAGAACATGTAAAAGCAGGATTAATAAACCAGGGTAGGAAATAGCTTTTTCTCACCAACGAAGGTGCAGCATAAAAATAGCTTAAAAGGTAACTGTCCCCTGCCACAGATCTCCTCTTGTTTCTCAACAAGAAAATATTCAAAATATTTTGTAGTGTAGCTTGGTATTGACTAAAAGTTGTAGTACCATATATTATGTCATTTAGTCCTGTCTCTTCTCCAACTCTTTTTTTTACTAAGGTCATTTAATGAATCCCTGTTTATGCACATCAGTTACAATTAAGCACAAGAAACCAGTAATACACTTCAGTACCACAGTTTGGCTGCAGCTTTGCAACAAAATTACTTGAGAATCTATAAAATGCAAGTGAATTGACATCTTTGTAATTCAGGAGAAAAGCCCCTAATGTCAATTCATCTGAGCGAGCACACAGACAAAGACAAACCCTACGTCTTCGCATAGCTTGAGCTCTTCTCCCTGTGGTTATACGCTAATTAGAGCTGTTAAGTGTGAAACCTGGATCGCCAGCCGCACAGGCAACCCGCTAAGGCTGGGCTGTAGCACCCGCGGGGGAACTGCTCCAAACGAAGTTTGTGCACACTGATGTTTTCAGGAACCGCCTTGTAGGAGAGCAGTGGTCTCCTTGCCCTCCCCTCAGCCAGGGGCCACCAGCAGAGCCGGTCCCGAGCAAGCCCCGTGGCCACGGGCCAGGGCGGCCTCACCTCGCTGGGAAGACTGCGAGGGCGAGACTTACCTTGTAAGTATCACACTTACCTTGGTGAGCTGGGCAATCTTCTTGCACATTTTCAGGTGAATTTCCTTATTGCAGCCTTCTGCCAAGCTGCTGCGAGAGGCTTTAGATCCATTGCAAGTCCCGGGCTGATGAATCTTGTTTATGCCAGAGGCCATTAGGCTTGAAATGTTTTAATCAAGTCCGTTTGTGTATGCTCTGGGCAACGCGAGCCTGTCCTTGCTGCTCGCCTCCCCCAGCGCGTTGCCCACACTCAAACCCCCGCAGCACTGGAGGAACTTCAGCCCCAGACAGGGCAAGCTGCAGCAGCTGCTTCTCTCCCTTCCGTGCAGATGTCCCAGTCCTTCAGCAAAACACCCAGGCGAGGAGGCAGAGAACAGCATGTGCAAACCTCCTGATCGTTTTTTTTTTTCTTTTTTTTTCCTCCCCTTCTTTTCAAATGGTTGAGCTTCCGCCAGGAGAAGATGCCAGCGGCTGGATGCTAGAAATTCCCCACAGGATATGCTGAGCCAGCCATACAGGCAGCGGCACAGACGCTGCTGGGGATCTAATACAGAGATCGTCTGCAGATTAAATCATGTTGCTTTCTTGGACTGCTGAACGATAGCAGGGGTTGTCAGAGAGGATGATTATGGCACCTCTCATAAGCTCTGCTATTTTGGCAATCCTCTCTAAGTCCAGCTGGACCAATAAAGTGATGAAGAAAATCTGGTTCAATTTTTGCTGCTCTGCTGAAAGCAGAATTGAAGCAGTTCTGCCACTAAAAACACACAGCTGAGCCCTGGAAAGGTGTCCCGGAGCCGGTCGGCCTGCCTTATCCAGAGAGACTGGCCAGTTCCCCTTAGTTGCACTAAACACATTGGAAAGAAGTCTGAAGAAAACTGACAAGAGTACTGGGCATTTTTTCTTCATCTGCAGCTATTCCTTCTCTTCAAAAAGACCACACTTCTAAATGTAAAAACACATAAATAAGTAAAAGCACTGAAGAAGCAGGAAAAAGGCATAAAAAGGCAAGCTGTTAAAATGATTTTTTTTTTTTTTTTAAGAAGAATGGTTCAGTAAAGTGTTGTGCAAGAAGAAAAAGCTTACTGGACATGTTTAAACAAGCCTAGAAGAAAGGGGAAGGAAGAGAAAGTGAAGTGGGATGAAGACAGAGAGGTGGAGAAGAAAAAGGAGAAAGAACAGGTAGGAGAAGCTGAGAGCTGCTCAACACCCCGGGATGTGTCGCTGCAGCCAGTACATGAGACCCCACTGAGCAGGCCCCATCTCTCTGCACAGGTAAGGCAGCTTCCCCGGCCCCCCCTCACCTCCTGGCAGTACCTTCCATCCTTCTTGGGCGAGAAGATTCCACTTTGCTAATGGTGGGTCTGAAAAAGAGCTTCCTCAGGGCGAACAGAATTGGGAAGGAGAGTCATCCAATGTCAGCTAAGGGCAGAGAAAAAGGGAAATCCTCAATGAGGGCAAAAAGAGATAAGGCACTGTTAAGAATAAACAGTCCAAGAGGAAACAGATTGGGCAGAAGAATGCCTGCAGGCAGTAGGGGCGAGAGGGAGGAGAGAGAAGATGTAAGAAGAGAAGACCTTGGGACAGAGAAACCAAACCCTTTAATTGCTGGGAGAAAAAGAGGGACTCTAAAGCTCTGGAGGCAGAATCTTCACTCCAGAGTGAGAGTGAAGACTGACTGAGAAACTTGTAGAAAGAAAAGACCAGGAAGGAAAATGAAGACGGTCACAGCTGATGGAAGATACTAGGCAGGGAAGAGAACTTAGTCCAGACAGAACAATAATAAGATAAGGTAAGAAACATAATCTTTGCACACAGTAATGACTAAGTGTGGTTTCTTCATTCATTGACATTAGTGTCTGAGATGCTGCTGCCTGGAACTGGAACTTTTTCTGTGACTATGGCATAAGGACACTCCTTTGTCCATTGCCTGGTATCTAATAAGATGTATATTCACGCTAAAGTTTAACTCAGTTAATATGGTTATATTATCTTCTCTACATGGTCAGCAATTTGAGAAGAAAAAATGTAGGAGCTTAATTATATGCACAATTAAAGCTTATCAGGACAATCAAAAGAACACAAAGGGCTAGCACAGTTTCCTAGCTACCTTGTTTCCTCAGAAAAAGAACAAAATTGAGTGAAAAAAAAAGAATGCTATTTAAGAGAAATGCAAAGGGTTTTAAAAGTACTTACAATAAGTGACCTGTGTTACCACTCTAATACAGAGATAGCGACGTTTATGTTTTTTTTCTGCTGAACAGCAGAGTAGTACATCGCTGGATGTGAACACATGCCTGGATGGAGACTTTAGACACTTACATTGGCAGACAGAGAAGAGGAGCACAGAACTTCAGGTACACTGGGAAAGCAATCAAAAACAGGCAATCTATTAATACATTTTGGGGGATTAGCAGGAAAAACTTGAGGCTTTGGTACAAGATGGTGTTTTAGCAAAACACAATTTGTCACTGGTAAATTACTCTTATTTTGAGTCCAGACAAGACTTGTTAGTTAATGCTTCAAGCATTGGAAAAGCTTCAGACCTCATGCACCAAAAAAACGCAACCACAGAACATAACTTCACAGGAAGCTCAAGGTTTTGGTAGTTCTGCTACTCAGGAAAACACTTGATTCAGTGACAGAATTTCAGCAGATAATGCCAGAGATTTTCAACGAGAATTTGACCTATTTTTTTCTTCTAATTGATCTAGGGATCACCTGTGGATAAGAAGACAAAGAAAGAATGTCACAAAGTGTAATTTAAGCATGTAGAATACAAATGTGGATTTTATATGAACCATGTTAACATGTAAGTGGATAAGAAAAATGTTCTTGAACTTGGAGCTGTACATGGCAAAGATACAGTTTAAAAATACAAATTAGAACAGTCTAAACAGAAAACATACATACACGCTTCTGCTTGAATTATTATTATTGCATTAGTTTTACAGAAATTATGACAGAGAAGGTAGTTATGGCATTATAGTCTTCAAGTCTTAGCAACCGTACACAGATTTATAGCTTTACTGGTCAAATGTATTAACAAATCGACTTTATTATTATCAAAACTGTGCCTTATGAGTAAACAACTATATGCCTTCCACTTTTGGTACCTGCTGCTTGTTGAACATACAGACTGTACAGCTTCTGAAATCTTTTTATGCTCCTTTGCAGTCCTCCTAACTCAACCAACTGTGGTTTGCATACTACCGTTTAGAGACCTTTGTTCCACAAACTTTAGACTCCTCAACCTTAGGATCTGGAAAAACACAGCATGTAGACTATCATTACATGAGAGTATGTTCTTTCCCTTACTTTGATGGAGGACTGGGCCATTGCTACACAGCAAAAATTAGATATTCTGTTCATCACATTCTCCCCAAATTTGTCACGGCTGTTTTTTCACAATGTAGTATTGAAGGAATATTTACTGTTCTCAATCAGTGTGGAAGTTGACAGGACTTCTGACAAGCTCTGACTTGGAATCAAATTCCTTCTTGTTTTAAAAGGTATGTGTAAGAGAACAACAACAAAAATTTTCTCCTATAATATTTCTGTACTACCTTTCTCCCCCCGTTAAAGAAAAGAAACAACTTGGAACAAAACCTGCATGCAAAGTAAGTAACTTTTGAGTTCTTATCCTTTTACTATAGTACCAAACCAATTTGTCATTGCTTGGTTAACATAATAGCACTTCTTCTCGTCACACATTTAGTCTACAACAGTGACTCAAACATCAGAAATAATCTCTGCTAACTGATCAGTCAATGCCAGTAAAGACATCAAAGTCAATAAGAAGCCTCTAAGTCAACATCATCAGGGTTGGCAAATGGGAGAAGGTGCAATTCTGGATCCAACTATGAAATCCTTGCCACCAAGCAAATGAACTTTCTGCTTACATGGCTGAAACAAATGTCAGGAAAGCTTTTAGAATACATCTTTCAAATTCTTAACACCCTGAATGATCTAAACATCAATATAATTAAAATAAGGTGTGACCCACCGTCAAATTCACCCACTTCATCCTCACTATCTCAACTAAAACCTAAGTCCATCAATCCAGCATTATTTACACCTACATATAAAAATCCGTGTGTCATATACAAGGTAAGACTAGCTATTATTAAAAGATCCACAAATCATGAATTCTAAGACATGAAGAAGATACTTCTGTTGCAAATGTTTAATGCATAAGTTTGGTCCTTTCTTTAGTGTCCTACAAACAGCTTTCCCAAAGCACAACTAATACAGAGCCCAATTCTTCCACTATTTATCTGAATACTAGTCCCACTGAAGTCAGCCGTATTTTTTTTATATGTGAGGGCAAAATTAAACTGATCCCCCAGATTAGACTTTACTGCTGTTTTCCAGCCCAATAAAATTTGCCTTTGAAAATGGTACAACAATACAGGTAGTCATTAACTGTCATGATACATTTCAAATCACAAAGCCCTATCAGTAAGATTTACAACTTCTTAAATCAGTGTCTCAAAAAAGGAAGATGCATCCCTAAGTGAGAGTCTAATTTAATTCATAAATCACTATTCTCATTATTGATCTTTATATAAATTCATTTTGATCACAGCGCTGGAAAGAGCAATAAAAAGTGGTCAGAAGACCCATAAGGACAGCTATTCTCCGCCACCTAGTTCACTATCCTGCTTTGCATAAAGCTTGTTGAGGAGTTGAATGCCACAAAATGACAAGCATAATGTGGTTCTGCCACGGGTACATCTTCGGTAATTACAATGATGGGATTATGTAACTATTTTACAATTTTCCTTTCCTCCCTCCTCATAAAGCAAACAGGATTTGAGAGTCCAATTCAAAACCCACCAGAAGTGGTGCTGATTTCCTCATTGACTAAAAATAGTAACTATTTGAAAACATGTATACAATTTTATAGTTGACTTACACACACACACACACACACACATTTTGGAGGAATGCAGCAAACAGAACCTCTGATTACTACTGCATAATGATGGCCCTATTATGGATGAAATATTACTCTGCTTATACTTTAATATGGAAACTAGAACTGGAGCCAACCAGATGCATCAGCTATAAAAGCCCCGGGACACAAACTAAATAGGATAGCAACAATTTTCTTTTTTTATCTTGGTTTTTACCCAGTGATCTACAACTGAAATTACCACAAAGTAAACGGCACGCAGCAAGTTTTGCTCACCCTGTGTCATTGTGTATTTGCTCACATAACAGGATTGACAAAGGAAAGAGAAAGGATCTAGAACAGTGCCATCAGAAGAGAGAGAGACAGCCAGAAAGAGACAGCATAATGGATGAGATCACTACTTGGAAGTACAAGGAGAAAATCTTCAGCACACTTCCCTCCAAAGCTTGGAGCTTTGGAGGTGCTGATTTTCTGGTCCAAGGTTCTGATTTTCATCATTCCTTTCCTTCTCAGTTAGGACCACGAAACCCACTGGCCATGACTTGCTGGCCTGCTCTGCTCACCTCACTCGGGCACTGCAGGACTGGGCCCAACCTGGTCTGGTCACTGCCTTCGTGCTTGTTGTGTCCTCCCTCAGCTCCTCATCCCTCAGGAAGCAGCTGGCTCTCACCGAGTCCTGACATTTAGCTCAGCCCAGAAGTGCAGTCCCAGGGCTGACCTGAAATAAGGTTCCCAGGACCCATGGGCAAGGGGTGCGGCTGGAGACCCCAGGGAGGCTGGCCAGGGGCCATTAAGGCTTATTAGTGCACTCAGGGCTCTGAAACATGACCTGCAAAAACTCTGACAGCAAATCTCTCCACCAGTTAAACAAAGTAAGTAGCTAGTATCACAGGAAGACAGTTACGCTTTATGGGAATCTGGATTCCTGTGGCATATTTACTCTGAAAGCCAGTATGTCTAACCAGGTTAGACTTCAATTTGTCACAACAGAAGCCTGACTGCCATTTCAATCTAGAAATACAAAGCCAAGCAGAAATATTTAAAGCTGACTGAAGAAATAAATCTCAAATCCTGGATGAAATCAATCATAAGGAACTGCAAGGTATTCACAAGTGAAAATCTCCATCTGTAGATCTGAGATGCAGGCAGACACAACTGGATTGCCAAACGTGAACCAAAAGTAATTCAGTTTGCATTATTAGTTTCACTTAAAATAAAACTCCTGGGTTTTTAAAGCCACAAGAATCACAAAGTTTTACCTGTTCTTCTCTTCCTATTTCAATCCTCTTCTCTATAAACAGACTTTTGTAGTGGAAAAAAGCTGGATTTTCCGGCACAAGTTTCTTAAATAGAAAGATGATTACACATTATATTTTCCGAGAACTTGGAAAAAAAAAACAACAACAACAACAACACAAAACAAAACCCTATCTCATTCAGGATTCGCTGTTGATTTTTTCTTTTTGTAGAGTGACTTGTTCTCCAACTAAAAAAAAAATGTAGAAAAAGTTTTTTTAACATATATGATTCTGTGTTACTATTATACTTGAACATTAGAATTCATTTCCTGCTTTCTAGGAGCAGAAGGGGATTAGTCCAGATCCATAGGTTTTACAAATTAATAGAAACTACAAATGACTTGCCTTTAAAAAGCAGGTTTCTGTCTTAAATACATGCAAATGTATGATAGTATGATCTGAAAAAAAAAAATCTTACTGCCACATGCATAAATGATTTAAAAAATATTTTTTTCTATAAAATGTTTTTTTTTTTTCCTGCTGCTGCCCTCCATTTTGCACATATAGGTCATATAACCCATAATCCTTGACACATTTGTAAAGGGAAAATCATTCAATTATTTTGTTGATAAAAATCTACTGCTTAAAGAAACGCTGACAATCCGGATATGAAACAATACTGACCCCTAGTGCTTATCTATTCCATTTGTTAGATGTTTATTTCTCAGACAAAAAAAATGACTCTTCTTCAGGATGGGCTCTACCTATTTGACCCACTTTCATTCATGATGGTATGTCATTCGTCCTTACTAAATGACTACTGTCATTTGAGGTAATGAGACGTTTTTATAAGCCTAAACACAGATAGAGGTCAACTACCCTAAGTTCCTAGTGTCCACAGTTAACTACTTATGTCCACATTTTTGAATGCTGTAAGTCTCTAACTAATTAAGTGTTCAGAATGTTTCCACTCAACTGATCATTCACTGCCTTGCTTCTTGTAAAGCATCACTCCCTGTCTGATAGAATGTTCTGTAACCAAGTCTCTGGAGTTTCAGCTTATTTGATCTTCCACTTTTTAAATGAGATACAGAATTTATTCTCATGAACATTAGGTTCACAACAAATGCTTGAAAACATAGGGGAAAACTTACACTAGTAAAAGATGCGATCTGGAGAGAACACATATTCTTTCCAAGGAGGCAATTACAACTCCTACCTTCTCTGCCCCCTTACAGCTGACACAAAACAGAAAGATGTTTTGTAAGAAACATGCAGGCTGTAACTTGTATTCAGCTTTGATACTTCAGCCAGCAAACTACATAACCACTTGCTTAACTGGTTACCCAGTGAACTTGCTTCCCTTTGTTACCTAGCTCTTTAAAATAGGCAAAAAAGAACTTTGAAATGGCTTAAAACCATTTTGCTCCAGATAAGAGTAGATGAGCACTTTTGGTTTGTCTCATTGAATGATCATTCTCCAAAGGGCTTTTATTACTTTTAGACACATGCAGGGCATTGATACCCCACTTGCTTTGGTCAAGGCTCCTGTCGCGAAAATGCAGCCATACCCATCTTTCCAGATGATCGCATCTGGAGAGAACTTTGGCTGAGCGGCTGTGGGCAGTGCCAGAGTTTGGCAGGCTTACTCAGCTATTTTGCACCTACGTGTACCACTAGCACTAAACATTCTTCTCAGCACTTCTTCTCAGCACTCAGCGTGTGTCCATAGTACTAAGATGGCCCATGCCATTTTAATTTCAGCTTTTACTGACCCTCGCTATACAAGTCACAAACCGAGCGCCAGCCCAGGCAGGGAGCTCACCTCACGCCTTCCCCCAACGAGGCGGGGGAAACCCAAAGCCAGCAGCGGGGCCAGGACCCCTGCTGGGGGCAGCACCTACGCGCCCAGCTGAACGCTTCCCTGCCACCGACACCCCTCTCACCCCGCACCTCGGCGATGCACTGCCAGACTCCGCGGCAGCACTCGCGGCTGAGGGGATACGGCATCCCTCGGCCGCGCTTGTATTGGTTTCTAAACCTCCCCGTCTGTTCGTTTTCTCCGCTGGAGCTTCCGAAAGCCCCCTTGCCCGACTCTCTCCACAACCGGGAGGCGGAGGCGAGGCCGGCCCCGAACCCGGCGCTGCTCCCCTTTCCCCC